>CM076580.1:302021543-302231093 GCA_034641835.2 Pinus albicaulis | reverse complement strand
CATCAGGATAATTATATCCAAGACCCAAAAAATGTTTTTAAGGAAAATTGTCTTAATTAGATTAACTAGCCACTTTTTAATTATTTTCCTAAGTCTAACTTAGGAAAAATGGTTAATTAAATCAGATTAATTGAGACAAAATTGATTTGCTCTAGTGACTTCCAGAAAAGTCATGAGAAGGGTCAAGATGATCTTAGCCATCGATTGGAGTTAGATCATGGCCGTTGATTCGTCAACGAGAGATTATAACAAGAAGTCAATATGACATTTGGAGATAGAATGAATTGTGGTGATAGCAAGGGTGCAATGATAGCATGGAGGATACCAACAATGAGGAATCAATAGTGATTGAGTAGAATATTTCGAGAGAGAATTTCTTCATTAGTTTCTGAGATCCAGATGGAGAAAATTTGCTAGTTCGATTTGTCTATAGGAGGCCGAAATTATTCTGGTGCGTAAGGGTTTGAGGGAGGTCAATTTTGTTGATTTCTGGTAGCATCGGATGTGCTCTAAACCTCAAAATTAAACCTCAAAATTTGCAGGGAGGCTTGGACACATGTATTCCAGAATACCCAGAAATCGTTTTGGGAAATTCCACTCGAAGGAGGTTTTATTAAAATAATTAGTTATTTTTAATGAATGCCTACGTCTAAACTTAGGGAATTAAAATAATTAAAGGGTATTAATAGAACTGGGTGTGAATCTTCTAAAAAAAGATGGAGATCAAGTCAATATGATTTGAGCCATTGATTAGAATCTAATCTAGGGCGTTGATTTCTCAATGAGAAGATTATAAGAAGGAATTTGATGGGTATTTGGAAATACACTAGATAGATACTCAGTTGCTCGAGAAGATCGATTTTCTCACTCGCTGAAGTTCGGCAAGAGAAAATCGAATTAGAGGGAGAGTTGCAGGTTGGAGAGAGAGGGTATCAACAATAGTAAGGAGTGCAGAAACAAACTAGAAGAAGCACCGCAGAGGAGGGACAACACAGTCACTGCGCAGAGGGTGACGCAATGGGACGCAGCGAGGGCAGCTGGTCCTCTCCGGAGTTAGAATTTCACTGTGGAGCGTGAGAAAATTGTCTGTAAAATTTCTCACAGTAATTCCTCTTCCGTTGTTTGTATCGTACATGAGATTTTGCTGAAGAATAATAAAGAAATCCTAATCTGTTGCACCGGTTTTCCCACATTTGGTTTTTCCAGGGACAATTGTCCAAAAATAACTGTGATTGTGATTGTACTTGTGCTAGTATTTTTCCTTGCATTTACTTTCCGCAATATTTTAATTGTGAAGGCTGCAATAGAATTTATTTCGAAATTTACTGTGTAACACCTTAAATAACTTGTTTTTGAATTAATAAGTAGAAGAAATAATATGAGTTGTTGTAGTAGGAATTATATCTAGGAATTTTCACATGGTATTAGAGCTCAGATGAAGCAAGAGAACAAAGTCGGAAGAGCCAGCACAAAATATAAGACGAAGATCGAAGAGCTGCGTAGGCAATAGATCGAATCCCCAGAGGGATTGTGCAGTCCAGTCTAGGAGGGCAAAATTTTCGTGGGAAAATCTCACTCTGAGTGAGTTGACAGAGAGAAAGATTTTCAGATCGAAATTTGCCTGTGACAGAGGGAGCAACGTAGCAGTTTTAGCGCAGAGCAGTCTTTTGGTGGGACACAATTTTTGCTGGGCAGAAAAGTGTTAGAAATCAAAAGGAAAAATGACACAATGAGCTAGTTGGTGGTTGCAAGGGGTTGCTGGTTGCCGGCTGAGGACTATCTCGAAGAAAATATTATCCTAGGGATGTCACCTACAAAATGGTGGGTAACATGGAGAAAAAGTTGGTCATAAAATATGCTTAGGTATATGGATATATGATGCTTGAGAAGAATAATATTTGATGTACTTAAGGATGTATAAAGAATTTAAGACTTTCTCTAGAATATATATACAATAATGATTAACATCTAGTATAGTCTATGGAAGAAAAGTTGTAACTTGGTAATCAAGTTCGATACTTGGGTACTTTGATGCATGAAGGAAGATTCGAGTGGAGATGGACCAGAAGGACGTTGATGGAACGAGAAAGTCATCATGGTGAGGTAAGTCTGATTTTCATTATTATTGGTTATCTGGTTAACATATTATTTTTCTACTTGGAAGATGTTGCAGAAATATATTATGGCAATTGAGGGAAGTTCAACTGTGTGGATAAAGGATATTGAGGGAAACTCGATATCTTGGCTTGTCTTCTGCATTTTGTTTATGTTCTATTTACATTTACTATCAATGTGATTAAGTTAATATGATTGCTAAATTGATATTGGGCTAATAAGGAACATTGAAATAAATTGCGCTTGAGCATAGAACATACCATTGTTATCTAAAAATAACAGCCTTTTGAGGTGCCCTTTGCACTTTTTGATGAGAGAGAGGCTCCCTAGAGCATGACTTGTTGAGGCACTTTTACACACACATGTGGGTTTTTAGAGACTTTGTTATGTTTTAGCATTGAGATATCTATTTTTGAGGCTCTGCATGTGACCTTGTTAGCATGTATCATGGATTTATGTCTTATGGGTTCTTTTAGCCTTTTCGAGGGAAATCCACCTCCTAGGCTTCACATAATTAGGAGGTTGATTTATTCCCTTGAATTGTCTTATCACGCATTGGATTATCTATTATCGACTTATCTTTGTACTAGTGTCCAATGAGCAACTAGGCCTAGGTTAACTCTTGTGGTGGATTGAGCTCTTCTCAAATGTTTTGATGGTGAATCTTGGTTGATGCATGTTGGAGTAAGTTGGTTTATTTACTTTGCTTGGTTTATGTTCACAGGAATTATTATTATTATTATTTTTGAGTTGGTTTATTTGGAAAATTTCAGAAAATTTTTCCTTGTTGAGATATCCCATCACCCAAAGGTTTGAGGAGAGTAGGTTAATTTTTCCCTTGAATTCCTTAGAAATTTTAGAACTTAATTCAAACCCTAGGGAAGGTAGGTTAATTTTCCCTAGCTTGTTGGAATTAGGTTTTTTTCCCTCTAGAAGACCCTAGGTTTGGTTTGTATCCTAGACTCCATGCCCTAGTTGAAGAAGGCATTAGTCTTCATCCATCTTGTGGCTTGAATTTTATTTTTCTTTTAAAATTTATAAAACGTTTTTTATTTTGTTGACTTGATATTTGGAATAAATTCCAGCAAAAACATGTTTAATTAGCTTAATCTTCGTTATTGATGATTGTCTTAATGGTTGGAATCATTTAAAAGTGCATTAGAGAAGCATAAACATTGTTTTTCATGCACTTTTCTGCATTATCGTAAGGTTGACGTCATTGTTTTATATGCAATCATCGGCCGATACAACCTAAAATTTTCTGGAATTTTGTTTCCTAGGTCGCTAATTTAATGACCTTTTATTGTATGTAATTTTGATGCTCTTTGAATGGTTGGTTTTGCTTTCATAATAAATTCTTATTTGCTGTCACAACCGCATATTTTTCCCTAGTTTACGTGGCCTTGTGGTTTGTATGCATTGGGTGTACTGGGGACTCTATTTGAGACTCCTAAGGTCCATGACGCGTTGGGATTTGTAGAAAAATCTAACAACCTGATTCAAACTCGATCTTGTAATGTACTAAAACAAGATATTGAATCCTTCTACAAGCTATGGAAACAAACACGATCACACAATCACGTAATATGAAAGAGGAAGAAATAAATCAATCGCACAACACAAGATGTATTTGGGGAAAGCAACCGCTCAAAACCCCTCTATCTCTATATTGCATATGGTCAAGATCATGAAACAATACAATGCTTTCTCACACCGAGAAACTTCCCGCACTCGCTCGATTGTCTCACTCCAACTCGCTCGAATCAAGCCGCGATCTATAAGCAACCTACCAAGTATTTAACCTTTTGCTTGCTTCGCCGACTCGGCTTGCTTACGTATTCTTGGGCTAATTGAGTCCCTATTAATTAGGAAAATACCAATTAATGATCGCATAATCATTCAAGGCCTTCCCAATGACCTCATGCATGACTTGTACAATTTTCTAATAGTACAACCGATAGATCTCTTCCCTTTAACCTTAGTCTCAACCGGACCTTCCTTAGAACTTAGATGCAACAACGATTAGTAATAATTATCGCTAACCGATCGTATCACTACTTGTGAATTAAATCAGATGACTGGACCTCTCACTAACTCATCTCTCGCTAGGAGCTAGTTAAATTGATTTTAATTCAATTACTTGAGTTAACTAATTACAACTCACAAATAAATCAATCTAGACCCCCTAAAAATATAAAATCCCTTTGCATGCATTCTCTTAGACCTCTAACTCTATCTTCCTAAGCTAACTAAGCCTTCTTGACTCGCTAACTAATACAAGTTGTCACGTAATGAAATTACAATTTTTTTTTCAATTTAATTAAGGGAAACTTAATCAAAGCCTCTATGGTAGCCATTTCGGGTGCCATTTTATGGATTTCATTTTTGGATGCCAATTTAATCGTTTCCTCGTTGCAAATTTCAACACTCCCTCTCAACAAGAAAGGAATTCAATCTATCCCGATCTCGGTATCTTCGGGAATGTTCCCCGCATGCAACACTTCTCTAGTGTTGTTTGCTCCTACAATCCTTGAAACTCGAATAGCCTCCAAAACCGAATCCTAAGCATGATGCATCCGTCATTCGAGTCTCCTCGATCGCTACTTCGTCCGTATCGCATTGTCCACCGAAATCTCTACGCCGTTGACTCGCATTTGTGCCACTGGCACCCGCTTCCAACTCTCGTGCTCTATGCTCTAGCATCTCAACATCCGTCACTCCGATTTTCCGTCTTCCCGACATTTGACCGCATCAATCTAACTCGATCCTTCCTCGTCTACCTGTGGCACCGTGGGCTAGCTGTAGCTAGGTTCGATCCATGAGACATGCCAACCTTAATGGATCCTCCGCCCAAATTTCTTCTCTTGGGATTATATTCGCACATCGTCCCTACCTCTCGTCCGGAGGCGTGCGTCGCATGCGTGCTCCCTCTTCCTCTATCCGGCTCGAAAACTACCCGGAGGTCTCCGCACGAGTGGATGCTTCCACCTCTGGGCTCGGCTCTACCGTTTCTCCAAATGTGGCTACTCCACAACCTTCCGAGACTCCGGCCTCCGAGGGCCGCATGTTGAGAGGCTTTCTCTCAACCGCTCAAGTCACCAACCTTTGCTTTTGCTTTCTTCAAAGCTTTGTACAGCATCTTTGACCTCGAGAGCATACAAGTTCTCGACTCTTGCATCGATTTGTTTCACCCATCCCATGGCGATGTTTCCAAAGAACACCTTTCCTTTTTCTAAATATGACTTCTTACAACCATCGGTTTCCTTCCACACCGCTCGTGGAAACAAGACCTCCTCCCGAAAGGTAACTCGTACCTGGCGCCGATCGCGCTATACCTCGTCATCTCCAAACTACAGGTGGTTTGCCGTAGGTCCTTCTCCTCCAACCCACCCAAGAGATCTCTATTCCCCGTCATATGGAACGAGGCACCGCCTTGCCTAGATACCACATGCAACCCATTACAAGCATAGCCATGCATGCAATGAGAGTAGATCGTCTCCGAACTCGCGAGGCTAGCACTTCACCCACCGCAACTCGCATGCTCCTTTCCCTGCCTCTTCTTCGTCAGGATAATTCGAGGCATAGCTGCCCGTAAGCCAGGATGACTGACAGCACTTGATTCCTGGACAAGTCTCTCTCTCCTCTTCGCTAAGGGACTTTCTTTCCCTGGCTTTCTCGCCTCTTTCCGACCAATGCAAAATATTCTTCTTTGTCTTTTTCGCAGGTCCCGCTCTCCGGTGCTCCACCTCATCTCTTCTATTACCAAGTCGACCACAAACGCTCCGTCCGCGCCTCGTAACCCTCCCATTCATAGAGCCTCGTAACCATGCCGCACGGGAAGGCCTAGAAGGGATAGAGCCCACCAAATCATCATCAACAATGGTCACCCCAACACGGCAAGCCCGTCCGACACCGAGTGAACTTCTCGCAAGCATCTTTTGGATCGTGTTGCCTCTCCATCTTGCAGATCTTCTCCGAGCTTGTCCTTCAACGCCAACTTCCGTGGTCGCTCGCTATTCTCGAAAACAAATCAAGCCGAAGTGCCTTCCACATAGCACATGGAGTCACCTTACCATGAAGACTCGAGACAATATGATCTCGAACTCCCTCTAACAAGATCCTTCTCGCCTTTGCTACCTTCTTCTACCATGCATCAATAGTTTGAGCATCTCTCTGTCGTGGGCTTGGGAATATCGACATCTCATGAATTCCTTCAACTCCGTTGTCCTCCAACACCGCCTCCATCTTGTCCTTCCATGCAAAGTGATCCGAATTGCACGCAGCATATTCGAGTCTCAAGCCTTTGAAAGACATCTTGATCTACCGCCGGATCTTGAAGAATAAATTTGCAAATTCGAACTCGTTTCTAAAACAAACTCAATTTCTTTTCTTTTATCGTGATTCTCGCTGTCCGATACCATGTAGAAAATCTAACAACGAGATTCAAACCGATCTTGTAATGTACTAAAACAAGATACCGAATCCATCTACAATTTGCGTAAAACAAAACACGATCCCACAATCACACAACATGAAAGAGGAAGCAAATAAATCAATCGCACAACACAAGATGTATTTGGGGAAAACAAACTCGCTTTCAAAACCCCTCTATCTCTATATTGCATATGGTCAAGATCACGAAACAATACAATGCTTTCTCACACCGAGAAACTTCCGCACTCGCCGATTGTCTCACTCCGATCCTCGCTTGAATTCAAGCTGCACCTACGCAAAATCGGTCAAGTATTTAATCTTTTGCTTGCCTTTTGCTTGGGCCTCATTTTGCTTACGCATTCTTGGACTAATTGAGCCCCTATTAATTAGGAAAATACCAATTAATGATCGCACAATCCTTCGCGGCCTTTCCCGATGACCTCATGCATGACTCCGCACAATTTTCTAACACGCACAATTGATAGATCTCTTCCCTTTAGCTGCTCCAATTGGGCCTTTCCTTAGAACTTACATGCAACAACTATTTATAGCGAATTATCGGCCCATCGATTGATCGCTACTTGTGAATTAAATCAGATTTAATTCACCGGACCTCCTCACTAGCTCATCTCTCGCTGAGGATTAGTTAAATTGATTTTAACTCAATTACTTGAGTTAACTAATCACAACCTCACAACACTCATATCTAGACCCCCTAAAATAGAAAATCCCTTTGCGTGCATCCTCTTGTGACCTCTAACTCGTAATTTCTCTAAGCTAACCAAGTCTTCCCCGACTCGCTAACTAATACAAGTTGTCATGAGATGAAATTACGATTTTTCTTCTTTCAATTTAATTAAGGGAAAATTAAATCAAAAGCCTCACACATGGTAGCCATTTCTAGGTGCCATATTCCTCGATTTCATTTCTCGATGCCAATTTCACTATTTCTTGTTGCAAATTTCAACATGATTGACCCACAGAGATTGTGAATCCCTTTGATTGCATTTCACTTGTTCTCCACCCAACCCTAGTATCTACAAACTTCTTAAGCATCGGTGGGATTCATTTGTAGGTTACTTGCACTTAGCTTTAGCCTTTAGGGATATTTGATCCTCTAGTCCTACCAAAGTGAAGCCTCCCTTGTGGTGGCTGGAAGTCACCATCAAAACAGAAGAGGGGCTGTTGCTGAGGTTACAAATGGTGACACCCGGCTCTGTTGCAGATTTTCCTTGCCTAGTGAGGCTTTGCACCAAGGTGCAAGATTTTTGCAGCAACAGTTCCCTTCAAAATGATATATAGAAACAAGGATATTTCTTCCCCTCATTCCTACTTATATTGCCAATTATGATGCTGATATTGAGCCAGGGCCTAGGACCTCTTAGAGATTAATTCTGTTGTACCTATATCCCAGTACTGTCTCCCTTTATTATCACTTGGAAGTTGTATCATTTCTTTTGTAAGGGCTTTCTAGCATGTATGGTTAGTGTTCTAGATCGCATAATCTGTTGGCCACTGGTTGTACTCTCTAATCCCATTGATCCTTTTCTTGCTTATTTGTTGGGCATTAATAAAATTTTTCTTATCTCATCTCTACTTATGTGACCTGTATTGGAATAAAAAGCATCACTTGATATTTAAAAATTGCTGTGTGATGAATCTGCTGATATGTTAAGTTATAGATTCTACAGTAATTCTCTCAAGAAAAAGAGAAAAAGCTCTCTTATGTGAGGTGTTCTGGTATTCTTTCCTTGTTTAGGATAGACACCTATCTCTCATTTTAAATGTTCCGTTAAATCTATAGTACTGCAATCAGGTTTGCAGTCAATGATCAATCTCATAGTTCTTTCATGACAGTTTAATTAGTTACTAAACGTTATATTCAACTGCTGATGCATGCTTTTAGTCTGCATTTTATTGAGTATATTTTTTGCTATTGACACTATTGTTATATATTTTGAGTTTTCCCTGTGAAGGCAGTGGGCTATTATAACGCAGGTACTGTGGAATTTTTAATGGACACTCTATCCGGTCAATTCTTTTTCTTTGGAGATGAACACTCGCCTTTCAGGTGTGATCTTTCTCCCTTTTGTGAACTCGTAATTCCCATCTGTCAGAGGATCAAGCTAATAACTGTGCTTGGAAGGTCGACTTTCTGCAAAAAATCTGTCTGATATTTGTGTAATTGATTCTTATCTAACATGAAGCGACTCATATAGATCTTAGCATTTGTACATGAAATTAGTGATTTCAGAATGAAGAATGGCAAAAATGCAGTATGAAGTGATGAACCATATGACAATTTCTATTGTAATGACGTGCAATGCATTTTGATCCACCATTTTATATATTGTGCTTTGTTACTAGACAGACATAGGTCAAAGTGGACATCTAATCTGACCAACACTCTACTTTTTGTTCAGGTTGAACACCCAGTGACTGAAATGGTAGTTGGTCAAGATCTTGTCGAGTGGCAAACCGAGTGCTGCGAATGGGAGAAACCTTTGCCATTGAATCAATATCAAATTTCTCAGTCAGGTATCCTCTTTATGTGTTTATTAAATTTCCAGTATGGAAAAGGATATACCTGTGCTTTGAGTTATTTATCCTCAGATGTGGTCCTCTGGGACAGATTCTAGCAACCAGCACAGGGATCTCCTCTTTATATGTTGTATATATATGATTTTGTGGAATACATGCTTTCATAGCTCAGTCTAAAAAATCTAAAATAGATACCAGAGAGCAACCCAGTTTTGAAACTTTCAAGTTTTTCACATTTAAAAATTTCTCAAAATAGATCACGTTTATCTAGCCACAATGGTGTTGGAGTAGGTAATGTTCATGGCTTGAATGTTCGATTTCAAAAATGCATATAAATGTAACTTGGTTAGACAAAATTCATTCCTTTTATATTCAATCATACCTTTTGGCTTCTGTTTACATTTCACATCTAATGTTCCATTTTTCTTCTATTTTGGGGGCCCTGCGCAAGGTCCTCACTGAGAAGTCATCTAACCCAGCTATCATTACTTGACTCTTATTTCTACACTGAGAGACATGCTATAAAGGAAAAAGTCACTGTCCAGGGTCTTCCAATCAGGCATTGTGGTAAGCATATCTTGCATGTAGTGCAAATTTGAGGTGATAAAGTCATGAGTCAAAATCTCTCCCTTATTGGAATCATAAGGAGATAATCTATCTACAGTAAATATTTCAAGAAATTCTAAGCCAGAGAAGTAAAACACAACAGATTTATAACAGCACTTATTGTTGATCCCAAAAGAGATGAACCCATAGTGCACCCAAGAGGCCTAAGTGTGCTTGAGACACAAGTCAAATAACCAAGAAATAGTGCTGCATAATCCAAACACAAGCACCCATGACAGGTGTGCTATAGAAGATATTCCCTTGAGAGAATTTATCAATAATCAACTTCTGATCGAATGATTTACAAATGAGGACTGTTAAATTTTCCAACCCCAGAACTTGACAATATTTCTGTGTGATCTCTTTGTTGAAAATTAAATTTTAATAAAGTTCACAGAATAAAATGTACAAATTGGGATTTTAACTAGCAAAATAAAAAATTGTAGTGGAAGCAAAATGAAACTAATTTCCACAACACACAGAAAAATTTTTCTTGCTCTCTCTCAAGTCAGCTTCTCCTTAAAAATAATATCAAAGCTTACAAGTACTCCCTTATTAGAAAAATGGCCCAGTGAAAACAAATACAAGCTACAGCAAAATTTCTGAATTTTTATTGGGCACCTCTATGGCCTGTACAGCCTACCAGAAACTCCCTCGATCAACCCTTGACCTGCGGCTGCTCTTGGCCTGCTTTATGAACCTCACATGACCCCTATATGGCTGTACGGTTATTGTACAGCCTGCTGTATGGCCATGCAACCTGCTGGTTTGCTCCAAGGGTGTAGCCTCCACACGTCCCTCAATTTGCAAATTTGCTGCCCTGCACGCCTGCCTATGGGTCAGATCTTTCTGCTGCTAATTACTCTTGCTGTCTTCCTTGGCCTGATCAGTGGATGAAAGTCCTTTATCACCCCTGCTGAGATCACTCAATGTCACTTGTGTGCCATTTCCTTTCTTTCACCTAGCATTGCCTTCATAATCTTGAGTCGTTGACCGAATCAATTAACCATAGATGACTAAGTCTCCATAACCATAATCTCTCAATGAGATTGATGGCTGGGTTTAAGTCTCAACTCGACCCAACTAGGATTCATCTAATTCACTATTATAAAAACCTTTACATTTCCTTAGATATTAAACTCACTTTTATAAAAGAAATCATTTTAATAATTCCTTTAATTAAAGCGAATTTGCTAAGGTGAAGGCTTTTGGACGATTTCCATATGTCTTAACACTTAAACTTGTGTTGAAGTACCCGTTACCCACCATTTTGTGGGTGATATCCCTAGAAGAAAATTTTCTCCAAGAAAGTTCTCAGCCAGCGGCCAATAGCTCCTTGCAGCGACCAACTAGCTGCTACAGTTGCTGTCATTTTCTCCACCACCCGAGCCAGCCCATGTGGTCCCTCACCCCAGTCCGTCATGATCATATGTTTGAAGGGGGCAAGAACCTAAAGGCATGCCTTGTCACTGGCATCAAGGCATGTAGTTTACTTATCATGGAAACTTCTCGGGCATGGATTAATGGGGGGATTCACAAAGGGAAAAGTGGGCTAGGTCCCAGGTGCTCGTCTAGACCTATTTTAGATGTTACCCTCGTTGATCCTCAGTCCCGTGGGATCTCTTTTATCCGACCTTTGGGCTTTAGGGATGGTACTACATGGGAAACCCTAATTTTGGTTGTATGGTCCTCGCTTTGCTCATCCACATATATCACTCCTCCTTCCGTTCATTACAACCCCATTCATCATCTTTTCCCACCCGCGGTCAACATTCCTCCATTGGGTCCACACAAGGTTAGCCTCCCTCCCCTCTACCATACACCTTGGGTTGGGCCCGAAACGATGCCCTAGAGGTTGTTGTACCGAAAAGAAAAAGTAAAAAGCATAATTGGCCACATTCACCAGGAAAATGTACCACAAAAATGCAAAAGATAGTTGGGACAAACATTTAGGCATGTGGGCAAGAGCCAATGCATGAGCTCCACTCTCATTCCCATGGCCATCACTCCTCGGTTCTTATAGGCCCTAGATGAGCCTCTCATTGGCATTAAGGAACCCATGATTGTCCCAACCCTCGGTGGGCAATGAACCACCCTACCTTAAAGAGGGATATCCACTGCCATACCTTACACATCATGCTATTATCCTTGAGCCGGCGAGCGATAATCAAAGAAAACTCGCTAAAAGGAAAAAGGCATATGATGGACTATGCATCATTTTCCATCTTTGATCAATTACTTCCCATATCTCCCCGGTAATCAAACTTCCACACTATGTAGCACTTGCAAAGTGGGCCTCTTTGCAACGATCAATGCTTTCATAAACAAAACCCATACAAGGTTTATCACCATCAACCATGCGGAAAGCACATTAACAATTGGGTCACATATATTTTTAAAACCTTGTCCGCATTTTCCCAAAAGCCAATATTGAACACTATTTGTTCAACATGTTTCCTCCTTTTGTAAAAGGGGGAGATCTCTCCCACTCAAAGATTGCATAAAACATGTAGCCTCTAAAGCTTGCTTTCTTTTTCCTCAACAACTCTTTTCGCAGTAATATAAAAAGTAGCAAACCTCAGAATCACAACGCCCTCAACAACTCTTTAGATGCACTCTTCCTATATATGCTCAAAGTGAGACGATGGTTGACGATGAAGTTTGCAATTGTTTTGGCTCTTCATATTGTCTCATTAACCCGAGGAAATTTGGCTAACCATGCAACATCAAATCCAAGCAAAGGAGCTACACAAGGTGTCCGCAAATATGATTATACTTTTCCATAATCATCTTCCCCCGCACCAACACAATTTGGATGCATTATCTCCGTAATAACATGGACCACGTTTTTCTCCCCAACCTCTAATTGCTTCATCCAAAATTCCAAAAATAAATTCTGATGTCTTCACTCGATCCATTGCATTAATCCTGCCTTCAAGAAAAGTACCCCTTGAGGACCTGGGGAAACAAGCGCCACTGATCAATGGGCGATGACACAATCCGACCAACCATCACTGCAATCGTGCATCCCGCACACTTCCAAGACTCTTTAATCTCGTACAATTTTTTCTCGTCATTTTGTTTCTTGTTTTCTTTTGAAGCAAAGTGGTCCTTAAAGCTCTCGTATCCGGGAGGAACATAGCCCTTCCCAAAATCAATGGCCTTTTTAATGGCGTTTTTATATGGGACTCCCGGCAAACATTAAAGGGAATTGCATACGTGCATAAAAGAATTTCGCAACAACATCATCAATCTCTCTTTTGTCTCTCCTGCTGTGCTTTCCTGCACTGATTTAATGTTTTGGTTCCACCGTCGTTTACCACACAGAACTTGGATCCACCAATGGTTGAGATTGAATTAATGGTGTTTGAGGAAGACATGGCAATCTCTCTCTCAATTACGTCGTCTCTCTTCTCGCTCCCTCTTTTACCGTTCACTCAAGCTAAATAGCTTTTCTCCACTATGGCTTTTTGCTCACATCCGAGATCTTTAGTGCAGCCTTCAACACCACCTCCACTTCCATTGCTAATAATGAGTAAAGGTGCATCCACCTGCCTAGTTAAAGAGCCGTTGGAATCGATGTTCACAAAGCTAACACAAAAGATTTTTCTGCTTCTTTATTGACAAAATCTCCATGCTGCAAAGCAGCGATTTTGTGCCACTCGAACTGCAAGCTTTTGATTGCTAAAGCAAAGGTTGAAATGTTTGCATTTTATTACATTTGGGTTAGTTCTAATGCATGAAATTTTATGTAAACATAAACCTGCCTTATTTTTCGTAAACCGGAAATTCATTTGAAACCTGCAGGTATAAACAAAAGAACCGCCACTTATTTTTTAACTCGCATGTACTCACAATAAGTAGTAGCACTAGTAGTAAATTAATTTTAATGGTAAAAAATTAATTTACTCGTGTATAATTTATGAATCCGTGTATGTTTAAAAACCTGTGGTATTTCCCACTTATTTTTTTAATTAGAGTCTCACAATTGCCAATAATCAACTATTAGTGCTTATTGTAAAAATTAATTTACTATTAGAAATTAATTAATTTAATCGTTAGAAATTAATTTTTTTATTTACTCAAGTTAGAAATTAATTTTTTAATTTTATTGTAAAAATTAATTTATCGCAGATAAACTCATTTACCTCCGGGAGGGAGAGGCCGGAGCTCCGAGCGGCGAGCAGTCGCAGGTCCGGGAGGCTGGCCGAGTGAGCGAGGGGGCCGCGCGTCGGGCACTGCGGTGGAGTAGACCTGAGGGAGGGTCGGCGCAGTTGAGGCCTCGAGGGGCTGTGGCATGGTGGGCCGGCGTGGTCGGTGATGCCGCCCGCGTGCGCGTAAGAGAGCTCGCAAGCCCGAGCGACCGCCGACGGAAAGCGGCCGCCTCCCCGCCAAAGGCTCTGGGCGGCAAGCAACCGCAGCAGGAGATTGCCGCGGCCACCGAGGAGCAAGAGGAACAACGTCGAGGGTAAGCAAAGAGCTGGAAAACGTAAAAGGAAAATCGGTGGATGGATCATGGCTTTTAGCCAAAAAATCGTGATCGCCGAACTTTATCAAACTTTTATTCGACTAAATTCGCGCTTATTAAATTCGAAGAAGTTCGAGTTCGAGTTCACATCGATCAACCTTGCAGGAATGATTAAATTCTGGGAGGCTTTCAAGTTCGCAAATTTCGAACTTAATCGATTAAGTTCGTCGAACCCTGCGGACTTAGCATGCCACCACACTTTGAAGGATGTGCCTTGAGTGCTCGGCATACTTCATCCCCTTTAAAAGTAGAACTACCTAATAGGGCACTTGGTTAACTTGGAGCTTGGGAGACATTAGTGACATGCCAAAGCCCACTATGGAAGGGCACGCCATTATGAGGTGCCCACTTGTTGTCCATGGTTTGTGTAGCTCTTTAACCTCGATTTCTATTAATGACTATGTTGTACCGGAAGGAAAGAGAATCGCATCGGGATCTTGTGCAGGATTGCAGATGGTATCCATTTTGGGTTTGGTCTCTATACTGGATCTTAACCCTCAAGAGGGGCTACATTGGCACATGTAGGGTGTGTGTAGAGATCCATGGGCCTCCACAGCAGTAGACAACATTCCATAGATCCTCAGAGATTGCTCGAGATTCACCTATTGGATGAGGAAGGTGCACTTGGTTCACCATGCCTAGTCGACCCCACAATTGTACCATGCACTTGGCACATGACCCAGGACCTGGATGTTGATGTGGCATCACTTACACCATCATCTGAGCCCTTGCAAATGGTCTACAGACATCTTCAACCTATTTGGACTTTGGAGACTCAAGAGGTTACTTGTGTGCCCCCACACCCATTAGGAGCACCACATATCCATCATTTGAGTCATTGATATTCAAATCATTCGTATCCATCGATTTATTTCTGTGTAGGCTCCATACGACATTGCTCGCTCTGTCTCAGGGATAATGCGGCCTTTCGGTTTGACTTCACGCTCAAACGGTGATGAAGAGGTTTCCCTGTTGAAATTGAGCGTTGATCCTCCGTAAGCTTCGATAGGTGAGCACTAAACTCATCCGCAACCGCTAATTGAAACAGTTGGAGAATTCGATTTCCACGGTGGGCACGTCTCGGTCTTGGAGCTTCTGTTGCTAAATGTTACAATTGGCACTAAATGTCCATCACAGATTCTGACGGTGCCAAAAAAAACCATTCACGGTGCCAATTCACGTTTTGATATTGACAGGGAGCTCTGCATTTAAAGTTTCCTAGACAACTGAGTCTAATGGCGATTATAATTTTCACGACCAGATACTGACAGCGATTTCAATTTTCACCGTCGACGAATCCAATTCACAAAGAGGCCTGCGACCATATTGAAGTCGCCTGGCTCACGTTGTCATTTCTGCAGTGGCATTCAAATTGTGGAAGGATCTGTGAGAATTGGTATGGGCAAATGAATTCTTCTTCGTAGGTTGAAGCAACTTTTAACTTGCCTCGGCCTCCCTTCTCATTTCTGTTGTTGGCAAACCCTCAAGTGCATTTTTTTTTTTCAAAAAAAACTTTTCATAATATCTCATCATTTTCTTCTTCGAACCTCTTGACAAAACAACAATTAAGTAGTTTTTCAATGAGCGGTGAATTTGTACGAGTAGGACAACGCGGGAAAGGGTTGAACCGTTATTCGGGACCATTCATGATTGACGTGGTTGTGTGAAGAGGTTAGTTGGCTTAGTGACAACGAGCAACGAGATCTAGTCGAACAATATATGTTGGCAACCAGCCAGGCGATATTTGGGAACATGAAAATTTAACTTTACTAGTTGTCCCTCGACATAGATGGGCCTTGTCTTCTCCTAGCTCTGATACCATGTTAAATTTTGAAGATGTTCTATGCTAGATGCAAATTTACTTTAAACTTCTAGGGCTCAGTGAGAATAAGATGCAAATAGAACATACCAATAGATCGATGGAAGACAAGCCAAAACAGAGATAAAGAGTGGTGGCATTACGGCGATTAGCATTATGCTTCAACCAGCAAAGTCTTCATAAGGTCAGCCTCCCACATGTGTCACACAACCCCAAGACGTCTCATCAAGAATATTCCACCAAGACGCTACACCAAAACGCCCTAAACGCAGAACCACGAATGTTGCTCCATCACCATCCAAGAGAGAAGAAAGTGCCTCCACCAAATGTGTGTGTGAAATGAACTCCAAGTCTCTCCAATATATAGGCATATGTGGGGGTGTGTGACACATCTCTTATGCATGTGGGATAAATCGGGTCGACCTTGCACATGTGGAATAAATTCAAAATACGTGTTCTGCTCATCCGATCAAGATGATATTTAGATCGATCTTGCACCTCTCTGAAAGAGAAATCCAATAAAAATATTGGCATCATCATCTGAGCATCACAACATAGAATTTGAACCTAGTTGCCCAAAATTAACAGTTGGCGGTGTTGCGTCAAATGTCTGAAGCGAGAGCAACCTTGCCAGGCCGGGAAGAGATGTGGGCTGCTCTTCGGCAAGAAGAGTTAAGGAGAGACTTGGTCAAGTGCAAACTTGATGGTAGCAGTGGCAGTGGATCGAAGATAAAGCAGGAGGAGGAAGAAAATGTAGCCCTTGCATCCAAACGACAGCAGGAGCAGTGGAGACATAAGAAAGACGTCTCGAAGATCAAGTGCTTCAAGTGTGGTGAACTTGGTCACTACGCTTCCCAGTGTCCTTCGAAGCAAAAGGACAAGGACAAAAAGCACGATTCGAAGGCTGCGACCGCAAAGATCGATGAGGATGAGTACGCCATGAGTGCCCATGCATCTCTTGGAGGGAGACGGGGCGACATTGTGCTGTAAGTTCGTAAGAGCCTCAATTGGGCAGGATCCCTGAGGAGTCCACCTCTCAGATCATACCTTGCTGCAGGTGCCCAAGATCAGCAGTAGCAGGCTAGAGGAGTTTTCAGTGGGTGCAGTTGAGTGCAAAAATGACAGATGCAGTAGTTAGCATCACTAACATCTGAGCAACGTGTTAATTTGGGGTAGCATTGGATGCGCTCTAAGTCTCAAATTTTGTAGAGAGGCTTAGACACATGTATTCCAGATAACCCAGAAATCGTTTGGTGAAATTCCACTCGGATTGTATTCTATAGAAATAACTAATTACTTTTAAAGGGACCCTAAGTCTAAACTTAAAGTGAATTAATAGAATATGAATGAGAATGATCTAGAACAAACGGATCAAGTCAAAAGTTAATCTTATCCGTTGATTAAAGTTCTAATCTGGGCCGTTGAAGTCTCAATGAGAAGACTATAAGATTGGCTTGAATGGTCATTTGGAAATCACATTTTGGAGACATAAGGCAGAGATTAGAGATCGATTTCTTTAGTGAACAATGCTTAGGAAGAAAATTTGATTGAGAGATCTTTTGCAGCGAGGGGCAATAATTCTTGTTGGAAGGAATCCTGAGCCGGAGAGTACATAGCAGTAGAGGTAGAGAGAGCCACAACAACAACGTATAGCCAGTGACACAGTGCCTACGCAGAGCCAGAGGGGAAGTCGTTTTCTTGCTGAGGAGACAACGTTGGGCCAATGTTAGATCCCAAAGAGATTTTCCGGAGGCCAGAAGGCTTCAGTTTCCAACCTGCAGAGAGACCAGCGCAGAGGCAGAAGGACAATCATAGTTGTGACGCATAGACTGCGTAGAGGCAACGTAGGGCAGTCCAGTCTTGGTGTAGATCAGTGTAAGGTTCTAGTGGAGGACTGAGGTTTGTCTCACAAGATCTCTTTTGTTAGTTTCTCTGTATGATTTGATGGGGCGTCAATCGAAGATTTGTACTCAGAACATTTACTGCATAATATATAAGCCCTTAGATCTGTTGCACCGGATTTCCTGCATTGAGTTTTTCCAGGGACATTAGTCCATTCCTATGGCTACTAAGATGTTTTAGTTCGCCAGGTTGTCTCTTTCCTGCCCATGGATTCAACAACAGTTAAAAGGGTTAACCTATTCGGGAATCTCAGAATCTATGCTCATTTTCAACTCCCCGAAGCATTTCGTCGCTTACCACGCCCTTCCTCGTCAAAAATAACTGTGTTGAATGGTTGTGTGATCTATATTTGTTCAGATTTGTTTCCAAACTTGTAATTCTTTGCAATTTATTTGGGTAGGCTATAGTGAATGGATTTCGATATTTGCTTGTAGAACACAATAAATAATTTGTTAAGTAAATAACAAATAGAATATTTTCCATCGGTTGCTGCAGTAGGATTCCCGAGTTTACAGAATTTTCACATGGTATCGAAGCTTGTTTAAGCTGAGTGCAAGCGAGACAAAGAACATATCTAGCAGATTCAACGTTGGTGAAGCTAGGATCAAAGAGCTACGTAAGCAGCATATCGATCTCCCAGTTGATTGCGTAGTCCAAGCCAAGAGGGCTAGACCAGTTGGAAAATGTTCTCTGAGTGAGCCGACAGAGAGGTAGGATTGTTCCAGATTGCTGTTTGTCTGAGGTAGAGGGAGTAGCGCAGCAGATCTACGCAGATCAACAACTGGAGCGACGTAGTTGATACGCAACAGTGATTGCTTGTGCAGAGCGTCAAGAAGCGTAGCTGAAACACAGTTTTGGGGATTTATGACCTCAGTGAGTTTTCTTGCCCAAGAAACTTAGATACCCCATGTAGTAGCAACAGATTTTGTGGCTTGCTCCATTAGGAGTGTGTAAATCCAGCTGCTCAGAGGGTGAGAGGTAGTAGATTAACAACAGTTGGGTGAGATGGCCACCATCGAATTGCGTGACCAGGACTGGTCGGAGGGTGCCTGCAACTATGTAATCTGGAAGGCAAGGATCTCCTTCCTTCTAGATGAGCATGACCTCGAGCACTTTATCGACAGTGCTCAGGCTGAACTAGTGGATGCAACACCATTAAGGGCCTTCAAGAAGAATATAGCTAAAGCCAAGCGGTTGATCGTCGATGGAGTGCGGGATCATATCGTGATTCGTTTTACACATCTCTAGTAAAGGGACAACCAAGGAGATTTGGGATGTGTTGGCCACGCTGTATGAGGGGTCTTCCGAGCAGCGAAAGATGTTTTTGGAGGAGAAAATGCGGACCACCAAGATGCAGAAGGGAGAGTGTATTGATCCATTCCTCTCTAGACTTCAGGAAAAAATAGATCAATTGGCAACCATAGGAGTAGGTCCTAAGGCCACAAAGATGGTTAGGTTGACCCTCAACTCAGTGTTCGAGGATTATCAAGTTTTTGTCCAGAGTATCCTGGGCAGAGAGAACTTGTCGAACTGGGAGTAAATGTGGGTAGCTCTTCAACAAGAAGAGATGTGGAGAGACTTACTCAAGTGTCAACTTGAGGGTGGCAACAACAACGGTTCGAAGATCAAGAAGCAGGAAGAGAATGCGACCCTTGCTTCAAAGGGATAGCAAGAGCAGCGCAAGAGGAGGAAGGATCTATCAAAGATCAAATGCTTCCGGTGTTTCGAGATGGGACATTACGTCACACAATGCCCTCTAAAAAAGGAGGACAAGCATGAGAAGCATGATCCTCAAGTCGGAGCAGCGAAGAGAGAGGAGGAGATTGCTATGATTTTTCATATACCTCTAGGAGGGAGGTGGGTTGATTTGGAGTTGTAGACCGAAAGATCTACAAGATGGGTAGGATCCTTGAGGAGTACACCTCTCAGATCATCACCTTGCTATGGAAGCCCAAATCAGAAGTAGCAGGATGGACGAGTGCAGGTTATTGCCAGAGGAATGTTGAAGTGACAATGTAATAGTTAGTAGTGCCAGAGTTTGAGCAGCGCAGAGCAATGTAGAGGGACGTAGTGTAGAGCAACAGCTTCAGAGGGACAACGCAGAGGCTAGAAACAGTCAGATATTCATCACCAAGATGCAGTATACTTGTCCAATTTTGGATGTTTTTCAGTTGTAGAAAGCAACTGTGTTGCAGTGCAGTAGCAATTGGCAGTGGCAGAGTCAGCAGCAACACGGATGCAAAATTTAGAGGGAGTTGTAGTACAAATGCAGTGTTGATAGTGGTAGTTTCAGCAGCAGTATAGATGCAACGTTTGCGCAGAGTCAATGGACAAAGTGTCAGACATTAGCAACAGAGAGGGAGATGCTTCAGAATCATAACAATATGCTGCAGGGCATATTGTTAGAGCACATTCCTCGCTAAGAGGGAGTGTTGATTTGGGGTAGCATCAGATGTGCTCTAAGTCTCAAATTTTGTAGAGAGGCTTAGACACATGTATTCCAGATAACCCAAAAATCTATATTATTCCCAATTAGTAGTAGCTAATTGGCAGTATTAATTTTGTTCAGATTTTGCCTTTCTAATGTAGTCAGTCAATATAGGGGTTGATGGGACCCATAACCCACACTTAGGAGATAATAATTCCCCTAAAGTCACTTAGGCAAATTCAGTGGGCAGCGTGGGGCCCAGGAGAGCCAAGTGACAGCGCAGGGAGAGGGACAGCCTGCAGCATGGGCCAGGCAGCACAGTGGCAGTGTGGGCCAGGACAACGCAGTGGTAGGGATAGTGTGGCCAAGGAGAGACAACGCAGTTGAGTGGGGCCCAGGGGAGAGCTAGACTCTCAAGCATAAAAGGAAGAGGAGGCTCACCATTCAGCCATTCTATTATGCATCTTCTGATTTTCTGTCTTTCAGACATTGAGCACGCTTTTGCTGGTTAGCGAAGTTTGCAAGTGCTGTTCAGCATGCGGGTGTCCCCGAGTGGAGATCCCAACCTCAGCCTCGGGGAATTTCGAGTGCCCGCTCAGGTGAGGAGATCAACCATTGTTTTTCAGGGCATAGCACTCAGCACTCTTCAGCCAGGAGCACGCAGTCACTAAGGCAGCGTAGTCACACTCAGGGATTACACAGTCTTGGGAGGAGGCAGCACTGGGAGAGAAGGGAGATCAGGGATTTCAGCCCAGGAGTATTGTGAAGGGATCAACCCTTCACAAATCATCTTTTGCAGTAAGAGGAGGCCATCATTTGCAGTTTATCAGTTCAGGGCTTGCGTACTTACCTGCAGTGCGTGATTTTCCAAGGGAGGTTAAATTCCGGCGTTAGCCATTCCGAGATTCCTTCCTGGGTTTTTCCGGGTTATTGGTGGAGAGCTTATATCCCGAGTTCCATATTTTTTTGAGCAGGGGAACAACCCCAAGGAGCAACTCCATTCCAGCAGTTCCGACAGTCGCAGTAGCGGTAATATCAGGAGTTACACAGTCATAGAGAGAGCAACCATTCATTGGGATATTCTAAGAGTATTTCTAGCTTGCCTTGAGCAAGCCAAGGTGCCATAATTCTGATCACCTTTTTACCCATTGTTATCTTTCAGATTATAATAAAATGGCTCAACATTTCTCCATGTTTGCAGTGTTTTCATGATGTCTCTCTATTTGCTGTAGTTATTTGTTTATTTTGCTTTATATTGCTGTTTATTTCCTATTCGGAATATTATAGTGGTATCAGAGCTCATAGACTTGGCTCAGCTTGTGGAGCAGATCAGTGTATGACACCGAGAGGAAAACCATATATTACTTACCGGGGAAGGAGGTACAAGAGCCGAGAGCAGAGACTCGAGGTCACTTTTGGAGAAGGGGACTGCGTTCCAGTGGTGAACACAGAGGAGGAAGAACCTATGGCGGAGGAAAGAGATGAAGGGAAGGAGTTCGGGAATCTCCTCCTGAAATTTGTGCAGGAGCTCTCGAGCAGGATAGAGGAGATGGGTCAAAAGTTTGCCGCGGATAACAGACATCGGGAAACCCCAAGGGGTTTTCACATCGGTGAGGGAGCCGACACTTATCATCACGCTCAGGAGCATATCACAACGCAACAGGTAGTGCCACTCACTCCCCCACATTCTACAATGCCCACATTTTTGATTACAGGCACCAGGACGGGAGGATTTCAGGAGCCAGAGGTGGTTCATTTGGGGGATTATTTTGGAGAGTATCAGTCCTATGGGCGAGAGTTTAGTGAAGCTCTCACTGTCCATGATTTTTTCCAGCTCAAGAAGGACAACAGATTTCGCAATTGGAACAGAGGTGGTGGGTACACGCAGGGAGGTGGGCTGCAACGTACTGTGGGTAGGTTTTTCTTGCCAACATTTGACGGTTCCTCTAAGTGTTCAGCGAAAGCTTGGGTGGAGAAGCTGGACATTTATTTCCAGCTTAATCAGATGGCAGAGGGAGAGGCCATCAAGGTGGTATCGCTGCACCTTGAGGGAGAGGCCCATGACTGGTGGTTCCATGGGATGGCCACGCTAGGTCACTCAGCAGTGATAGTGTATGCAGAGTTTACATGGAGATTGGTGGAGCGGTTTGACCGGAAAGATCCGGAAGAGAATTTTGTTGAGCTGACCAAGTTCAAGCAGACCGGGAACCCGAAAACTTACATTTCTGAGTTCTTGAGGTTTTCAGTGATGGTACCTGACTTGTCCTCAGCTAGGAGGATTTACATGTTCATTGACGGGTTGGCAGAACCTCTGCGTGGGTTAGTCAGATCCATGAGGCCTGCTACACTTCAGGATGCAGTTGGGAGAACCAAATATTTGCAGGATTCTTTGCCTAGGGCTAGAGCTCCTTCCCCCCAGAGACCGACATTTTAGCCAAAGGGGAAGGACACAAGAGTTCCACCTCCGAAGGGGAACCAAGGCCGGGGCCTTTGGACGATGATACCCGCAGAGACTTGAGACGGAGGAAGCTATGCTTCACATGGCAGGAGCCATGGGCACCAGGTCATCGATGTGCTGCGGAGAAGGCACATTACATAGAGGTCTTCTCCGACAGTGAGGGGGAAGAAGATACCTATGAGGGGATAGAGACAAAGGTCAGTGCTGTAGTGCAGAGAGGGGATCATCCACCACCTACTCCCCCAGGAGCAGGAGGAGCAACGTTTGCACCCACAGGAGGAGTCCTTGCATCTTTGCGAGGGGTTCCGAAGTATTTGATACTATGTGTCCGGGGCACTGTTCAAGGACAGCGTGTTTCAGTTCTAGTCGACAGTGGGGCCACTCACAACTTTATTGATGCCCAGCTGGTGGAGAGGAGGGGCATACAGGCAGAGAGCTTTAATGGCTTCTCATTACTGGTACCAGGTGCCAAAACCATGCAGTGTGCCAGATACGTTCCGACATTAGCATGACCATGGGGACTTATACGATGACAGATCATTTCTTTGTGGTCGACATTCCAGACGCCAACGAGTGCTGGGAGTGCAGTCGCTGATCACGCTAGGGAAGGTCACCACAGACTGGGAGACCTTGGAGATGGAGTGGGCGAACAAGAAGAGCGGTAAGCATGTGATGATCAGATGCATGCACAGATATCCTCCACAGACAGTTTCAGCACACCGGATGGAGGCAGACTTCCGGAAGGGAGATATAGAGTGGGCAGTGGAACTGCGTATTTCAGAGGAAGGGGCCATAGGGCAGACAATTCACCTAGATGTGCAGTCGATTTTGGACAGGTATGCTACGGTTTTTGGGGATATACCTCCAAGACAACCACCAGACCGGGGATCTGAGCCCACCATTGAGCTTGAGCAGGGTATTCAGGCTGTGATCACCACACCCTATAGGCATGCCAAAGCCTACAAGGATGAGATTGAGAGAGCCATTCATGAGCTCTTAGCACTGGGACACATCCAGCCCAGTTCTAGCCCATTTGCTTTTTCTGTTGTATTGGTGAAGAAGAAGGATGGCACACTGAGGATGTGCATCGACTCTAGGTTGCGGGGAAGCGTCCCCCCCCCCTCGTTCCCGTTTCCGAAACGCGCTCAGTGCGGGAGCGTTTGGAAATGCGCTCCCGAAAACACTTCCTGAGGGGAGCGTTTTCGAGAGCGCGTTTTCGAACCTATTAAAACGCTCCCTGCCTTTTCGGGAGCGTTTCTGGAAACGCTTGGGAGCGAACGCTCCCTGAGCGCTTCTGGTGTTTAAAAAACGCTTCGGGAGCGTTTTTTAAACGCCGGAAGCGCTCAGGGAGCGTTCGCTCCCGAACGCTCCCCGGAACAAAAAACGCTTCCTGCTGGGCGGAAATTTTTTTCAATGAAAAAACGATTTGTTTAGGGCCAGAAATGGGTTTTAGGGCTAATGTGGAGGTAAGAGAAGCATTGACATTTCATGGTAATGTTAAATTCTTAAAGTAAAAGTGACATTTCCTTTATTTTTCATTTTCATCCTTTTACTTAAATTTTTAACATTACCATGAAATGACTCGAGATGTTTAAGAGTGGTTTCGACCTCATTGGATTTCATATGGAGAAACTAGAATTTTAGGTTTCACTCAAAATTCAGTAGACTTAATGGTTTTCAGGGTTTCATGGTTTGGGAATTTGCAATGTTTCCATTTGATTCTATCATGTGTAAGGGTATGATATTGGCATTTGATCAAGAGCATAAAGTCCTTTAAGAACCTTGATGTACCCTTCAATCAAAGGAAAACAACTGGTTAGGTATGCTAATATTTTTCTACCGCATTTTAAGGTTGAGGAGATGAACCCTTCACTCAAACCAAAATCATTGGTTAGGCATGTTAAACTTTTTCAATTTCTAACATGTTATAAGGTTGAGCAATCCAAGTTTGAAGACTTTGAGCTAGATGATGTTTATGTATCTCTTGTTGATGATCCCATTTCTAGTAGCGATGAATCAATGATGAGTTTCATGAGAGACCATGTTGCTCGGTGATTTGTAGTTTTGATGTCTATTTTTGCTACTACTACTACTACTAAAGTTGTAGAGGAGTTTTAGGAGTCCTCAAACTTTGAGCCATATTATTTATGTGGCTCATGTTGATGATCCCTTGTCTAGTAGTGGTGATGATTTTGATCATGATGAGGAGTGATCATGTTGTTGATCACTAATATGTAGTCTTGTATTAGGCCAATGGCCTCATAGCTTGTAGCATTGTTTTTGGACTTTATGGGCCATTTGGAGCCTCATTGCTTATGTATTTTTCAATGATATGTATTGCACTCGATGCCATTTTGATATATTCACCTTTGCATGGTATATAAATGAGCAAACTTTGCATATTTTGTCTCTATTGGCTTGGAATCATGGTTGCAAATCTTAAAAATAGTTTTTTTAATTAAAAAATAATTATTTAATGTATTTTTTTTAAAACCGGTTCATTGAGATCTGACCGCTCCCGGTTAGACTGGTTCCGGTTAGAAACCCAGTTCATTAGGTCCACTGGTTCCGGTTTTAATAACTATGCTCACACAAATCCAGAAGTACAAGAGGGGTACATGAAGGCATTGGACAAGTTGGTACCTGACAGGGAGAAGTGTGCTAGATTGCGCCTTGAATTAGGCAAATACTTCAGTTGCATTGCTAACTTTGGTTCTTTCCATGCAATGGAAGACGGGGACAGATTTGATGCTATCACATGGTGGAAAGCATATGGCGGCATGGGACTTGTGGGCGTGGTTGATGAAGATTATAACTTCTAGATGATTGATGTTATATGATTCAATCTATGTTTTTATGTTTTTTATGTCTAATTCATCATTCTACATTTTTTGTTGACATATATGCATCAAAATATAAAATATATATATATATATATATATAAACGCTCCCGAAAATGCTCCGGACCGGAAGCTTCTAAAAATGGCGCTCCCCGCTCCCGCTCCCGCTCCGCGCTCCCGCTCCCGCTCCCAAGTAACCTTGCATCGACTTCCAGGCTCTCAACAAGAAAACGATGAAGAATTGATACCCCATTCTGTGGATTGACGAGTTGATGGATGAACTGAGGGGGTCGAAATTGGTCTCCCAGATTGATCTGAGGTCGGGCTACCATCAGATCCGAGTGAGGGACCAGGATGTCTCCAAGACTGCTTTCAGATGTCATTACGACCATTTTGAGTTTTTGGTGATGCCCTTTGGGCTAACCGATGCACCGACCACTTTCCAGTCTTGTATGAATCACATATTCCGTGGTCAGTTGAGGAAGTTTGTGCTGGTGTTCTTCGATGATATCCTTATATACAACCGCACTTAGGAGGATCACTTACAACACATTGAGGCTGTACTGCGTATCTTAGAGGAGCAACATTTCTACGCTAAGCTCTTCAAGTGCGAGTTTGGGTTTGAAAGAGATGCTCTATTTGGGGCATATCATTGGTGTGGACGGAGTGAGGGTCCACGAGGAGAAGATCTGGGAATGGCCGGAGCCGAAGAATGTGACAGAACTCCAGGGATTTGTAGGCATCTGCACCTACTACTGGAAGTTTGTCAAGGGGTTTTCCCAACTTGCTACACCCCTCACAGACCTCACCAAAGAGGGGGCATTCAGTTGGACGAACACGACGCAGAGAGCCTTTGACAAGCTCTAGGAGGTGATGAGTAGCTGCCCAGTATTGGCTTTGCCGAATTTCACATAGCCTTTCATCTTGGAGTGTGATGCTTCAGGAGAGGGAGTGGGCGCAGTTTTGATGCAGGAGGGCCAACCCATAGCTTTCGAGAGCAGGAAGCTGTTGCCACATGAGAGGTTGTATCCTATATACGACGAGGAGATGCTAGCCATTATGCATGCACTGGCCAAGTTCCGACAGTACCTGGTGGGCAACAGGTTTTGGGTGAGGATTGACCACAACAACCTCCGGTTTTTCCTAGAGCAAAAGTAGTTGCAGGAGAGGCAACAGAAGTGGGTCAGTAAGATCCGGGCATATGACTTTGACATTGAGTATGTCATAGGGAAGAACAACGTGGTGGTTGATGCTCTATCATGCAGACCGGCAACGTTGTCTTTGATGAGCATAGACACGGATTGGAGGGCTCAGTTACTGGTGGAGTACTCCAAGGACCGTTTTTCCTATGAGGTGTTGGATGGCCAGGTCACAAATGATAGGTATAGAGTGATGGACGAGGTTATTTAATTCAGGGACTGGATCTTCTTGACTGGGGGTTCTCAGCTCAAGGAGAAGATAGTGCGTGCCTCCCATGACTCACCATTGTCGAGCCATCAGGGATTCACGAAGACCTACAGAGCTATCAGGGAGAGGTTCTCTTGGAAGGGCCTCAAAAAGAATGTACCCCGACATGCCCGAGAGTGCGAAATATGTCAGAGGAACAAGGGGGAGATGAGCCACCCAGCCTGATTACTACAACCGCTTCCCATTCCAGAAGGAAAGTGGGAAAGCATTTCGATGGACTCCATCATTGGGTTGCCCACAGTGCAGGGCAAGGACTGCATCTTTGTAGTCATTGATCGATTGACAAAGTATGCTCATTTCTTTGCCATATCCGCACGGTACACAATTGCATAGGTGGCAGAGCTATTCTTCTATGATATTTTCAGATTGCATGGTCTTCAGAAGACCATTGTCAGTGACAGGGACAACCATTTCATGGGCGGTTTTTGGCAGGAGCTCTTTCGTTTGGTGGGTACAGAGTTGACTCCGAGTACCAGCTATCACCCTCAGATGGACGAGCAAACAGAGATAGTGAACAAGTGGCTGGAAGGCTACTTGCGAAACTATGTCACAGGGCAGCAGAAGGCATGGCTGCATTGGCTACATTTGGGAGAATACTGCTACAACACAAATTTCCACATGTCTATCGGTATGTCTTCGTTTTATGCTTTGTATGGATATCATGCTCTGACTTTTGCTGTTGTTATGTTTGGAGCTAGCAAGAACCTCAGGGCCAAGGATTGGATCCAAGAGAGTCAGGATATACTCTAGGCTCTTAAGGATAACTTAGCCACAACACAGAACCAGTAGAAGCTGTATGCCGACAGAGGACGGGTAGAGAGGTAGTTTGAGGTAGGGGACTTGGTCTACCTATGACTTCAGCCATACCGACAAACCACACTGAAACAGAAGGGGGCCGAGAAGCTCAAGCCCCGCTTCTATGGGCTCTACAGAGTGATCTGCAGGATAGGGGAGGTTGCGTATGAGTTGGAGCTGTCGACAGGTAGCAGGATCCACAACATCTTCCATGTATCATGCCTGAAAAAGGCATTGGGGCAGCAGGTGACTACAACAGAGGAGCTTCCGCCTACAAATGATGAGGGGCATTTGGTGTTACATCCAAAAGCCATCATAGACACCAGAGAGAGACAGCTACGAAGCAGGACAGTCAGGGAGTACTTGGTGAGGTGGAGAAATTTGCCGGATGAGGATGCCACTTGGGAGAGCGAGAAGATTTTGCAGCATCCATCTTTGCAGTTGCTAGAGGACAAGCAACATTTTGGCGGGAAGGACTGTAATATTCCCAATTAACAACAACTAATTGGCAGTGTTAATTTTGTTCAGATTTTGCATTTCTAATGTAGTCAGTCAATAAAGGGGGTGATTGGACCCATAACCCACACTTAGGAGATAATAATTCCCCTAAAGTCACCTAGGCAAATTCAGTTGGCAGCGTGGGGCCTAGGAGAGCCAAGTGACAGCGCAGGGAGAGGGACAGCGTGGAGGCAGCGTGGGCTAGGCAGTGCAGTGGTAGCGTGGGCCAGGACAACGCAGCGGTAGGGACAACGCGACCAAGGAGGGACAACGCAGTTGAGTGGGGCCCATGGGAGAGCTATGCTCTCAAACATAAAAGGAAGAGGAGGCTCACCATTCAGCCATTCTATTATGCATCTTTTGATTTTCTGTCTTTCAGACATTGAGCACGCTTTTGCTGTTTAGTGAAGTCTGCAAGTGTTGTTTAGCACGCAGGTGTCTCCGAGCGGAGATCCTGTTAGGTTCCTGTTATCGCTTGCTGCCTACACCTACCTACAGTTAGTGGGAAAAGCCTTCAACCCCACAGGTGTGGCTGGTGGCAAGGAACTCAGAGAAGGGGCTGTCACCAATTCCAAACTCTCTCTGTTTAAGCTATCTCCTAAGTTAGCTAAGGGGGGTGGTCCCTAAAGGAAAACTAAGTTAAAGATGTGAGATTTCTAGGAGAATTGATTAGAAGGAATTTCTTATC
The DNA here is from genome assembly GCA_034641835.2 of Pinus albicaulis. Lineage (NCBI taxonomy): Eukaryota > Viridiplantae > Streptophyta > Pinopsida > Pinales > Pinaceae > Pinus > Pinus albicaulis. The sequence continues at coordinate 302,201,974 of CM076580.1, read as the reverse complement.
AAAGATGACTTGATTCCAATATGTAAACAAGCATATAAGTATATGAGCAATATTTAATGATGTGTTCAAAATATAGACCAGTGCTTTAAAGTAGATGACAAATGCTTGCTCAAAAATGAAATTCAAGATATAATGACAATAATCCCACAAAGGAAATGTTAGACCAAGATCACAATATGCAATTAAATTTGCAACACCAAATAAGGGTATTTTCTAGTGAAACGAGATATATCAATCATCCATAAACATAATGATCATTAAAATGACAACATGCAATGAAGTTGTATGTAGAATCAAAATTCCAAGTACCATAGAATTAAACTTGTTGCAAAATTTAAGGAATTAAAATGCTTGCATCCAAAGTGCTTCTTGAGATAATATTTGCATGTGAATCTTTAAACCGTCAAGATAACAAAAAATTTGGGAACTTTGCAAGTAAATGTGATGAGATAGTGCTCTTGGTTTATTTTATTAATTAGTTTTAAAGCAAGGTTACAATTGAACTCTAATCCTTAGATCTCACCCTCGCCCAGATATTTGGATCTCACAGTGTGAAGTCCATAGAGGTAGAGGGTCCCTAGAACGCCTATTCAACCAACTTAAGTTGGAGGTAAATTTTAGAGATGCAAGTCTAGTATGAAAAGTGAAATGCTTAAATGATATGAAAGTGAGTTTGCAAGTGCTATGTAAAAGATGGAGATGATTCAATTAAATATGCTTCATAGTTAGAACAATAACTCAAGTTGCGATAAATTGAAAGTTTTATGCTTCTTTACTTGTAGTATATTGTGAAACTTATCCAAATGAGAAATAGATTACAAAACATAAGTAAGTGATGGCAAATGAGATTGCAAATTAAAAAATGAAAGGACTATGCGATTTGTGTTACTTTTCAATTAGAGCATGCATATGTGATGTGAAAGAAAACGGAAATGTCAAAACCACTAAGTCAATCCATCTACAAATTCTCTCCTTTGAAATGGAGAGATGGGGATGCCAATGGGTAAAACCCACGCTCCCACAACAAAATTTTTATTAATTTTACAAGAATGAAATGACCATGAGGCTTTTTCTAAACCAAGGAAAGTCTTTACAAATAAAAATTTAGACCATAGACTTTTCCTCGCTGAGAATTTCTAAGAACTCAAAATAAATTCAAACTTTACTATAGGAGAAGAGAAGCTAAGCCTCTTCTATGCCCACAACCAAAGAAGAGAGGGTTATCTTCCTCATTTGAAATTCAGCCCAAAGGTCCTGCAACAACTTGTTAGTAATTTCTTGTAGTTGTCCACTCAAACTGTCACAAGAAAAAAATCGAAAGAGGGCTACAAAACCAATCAAATATTAGATAGATAAAATTACAAAATATTGTACAACAATTTACAAAGGGCTAAGCCAAAGATATAGAGTAAAATCTCCTCTTCGCTTAGTCATCTTCAAGATCTTAGATAGCAAATGAAAGCAATGAAGTATAATGTTTTAAAAGATATTCAAATTTAGAAGTATTCGGCTTGTATACAAGCTGTCTCAAAACCCCTGCAAAACCACTTTGTAAGATAAGACTATGAAGGTTCAAAAAACAAATGAGAGCTCCTTTGAGAATGTATCAAGAGTGGGTTGGTCTCTTTAAAGACTTCCCCCAACATTTGATTCTTTGATCCCAACAAGATGTTCCCTCTACAAAACTTCAATCAAGAATTAGTTCCATATAGATCTAGCAATAAACAATGATAAGAAACTTTAGAGATTTATTTGAAACCAACTAGAGCATTCTATATGTAGAGCATACTCCTAAATCAAATATCAATGTAAGATAGCTCTACATTAACAAATCTACAAGAGCATATGGAAACAAATTAGATCAAAGCATGAGTAAAAGGAATTATACCAATGATCAACAATTCATCACACTCCAAAAGGAGGAACACCTCATGAATGAAACCCCAAAGTCTTTATTGATATTTCTGAAAGTGTACAAGGCAGCAGCGCTTCCGCAAGCACAATAGCTAGTAAACAATGATTACAATATGAGAGCCCATGGTTCCATTATATAGAAATTTGGGAGCAAATCCCAATGAAGAACAATATGCCAAGTGGTGAGAGGGAGGAGATCTCAAGGCAAATTCGAATTTGGTAAGTGAAACTCCAATGCCAAGTGTAAAAATCGAATTCTGGCAAGTGGATATCATTTTCTTATTCCCTTATGTGCCAAATTCGAATTTTATGATGGAGTGACATGTGTATATGGTTGGTAACCTATGTGGAGACAATTTCCCACAAAAATCTCCACCAAATATTCTCCCAAATCCTCTCAAATATGCACTAACTTCACAAATTCGAATTTCCAAGTAAGCAACTCTTATTTAATGCCGGAAATTCAATTTTATTTGGGCACATGTCTTTTCCTTGATTTTAGGAGTCCATATCACTTTGAGACTTCACTTTAACTCCTCCATAATTTTCCACCTCATTTAGCATGTGTGGATATTTATTTTTCTCCATTTATTTAATTTCTGGCTTAATTAATTGCCAGATTTCCCACTAAACTTAGGAAAAGTGAGTTTTGAGGGTTCAAAACACATTTTTAACCCCTCAAAGTGTGTCATAGTAGAAAGTTGAGTGTGAGGTGTAATTTTGATTACTCATACCCCATACAACTTCTCTAAACAACACTTATTACAATTCATGTCTTCTGGTTCATCCTTGGGCATGGAGTCTTCTCATTATCATCAAGTGCCACTCCAGTGGTCAATAGTCCCTATATTACTAGTGTAGTCCCTTATTATGTTAGTGTAGACCCCCTTATTGTTATTGTTGTACCCCTGTAACCCCCATATTGTTATTATTGTGCCCTTACATTATTATTGTTAGGTCGGCTAGGATTACATTGTGGCCCCATGGACTCCCATATATAGAAAGAAGGTTTTGTCATTTGGATCATCGAAGAATTGTTCATTCATGTAATTAATGTATTGGAGGTTGCCCCCTCGAAGTGGCTTATTTCTAAGGTGTTAATATCTCTTTTCTTCTATTTTTGGAGCTGGTTTCACAACATTTGGTTTAAGAGCTGGTATGGATTCTAGGGCTCCGCTGCTCCAAACAGGTCATCGTGGCATTTTCCCTATAACTTTTTTTCTATGAAGGTTCAGAAGCTGAAATTTTTAGAGCGCGAAGCCGAAATCCCGAGGACCATCTTCGCAAAATTTTAGAGCTTGGTTCACAATATTTTCTGAGATATGATCTGTGGAAGTTAGGGAATTTTGCAGGCTCCTGAATTTAACCTAAATAGGTCATCGCGGAATTTTTGCTATAACTTTTTTTCTATGAGGGTTCAGAAGTTGAAATTTTCATAGAGCAAAGCCGAAATCCCGAGGAACCCCCTGTAGAAATTTCAGATCTTGGTTCTCAATATTTTGTGAGATATGATCTGTGGAAGATAGGATTGTTTCAGGCTCCTGAATTTCATCTCAAAGAGGTAACTGTGGGAAAAACAACATAACTCTCTCTCTGAGCATCGGATTGGGATTCTGTAAAAAGTGGCCACAAGTACACGGACTATAGTTTTTGGCGTATCAATTTCAGAGCCGAAGGAGGAAACAATGACATGAGGGAAGTCGTACAAATTCGCTCTACTGAACAAGTTCATAATTAGGTCATCGTGGGAGATTGAGCATAACTTTGTCTTGAAGAATCCAAATTAGGTCAGACCTGTGGCATTTGAAAGAAGATTCAGAGGGCTACTTCAGGGCTGAATTTCAGATATTGAAGATCTGAAATCACAGAGAGAATTCAGTTTCAATATATAGATACTCAAAAGAAAGAAAAAGATGTGTACTTGTTTTTTAAAATTGCATAACATTTGTTTGAAAAAGAAGTTTGAAGTGATTCCAAGGGCATATTGAAGAATTTTTATCAGTAATGGGTTCTATAATGCCTCCAAAAAATAATTCCATATCCATTAAGCCCTCAGAAAGCTATACTATGACGCATGAAGAGTAAGAATTGCAGTATGATATATCAAAATTACGGTACCAAGTGCAACAAATTTCTATCATACGAAGAGCAACTGAAGATGACATAGATGGTTTAAAAGCAGAAATGGAGGCTAAGTTGGATTGTTTGAAGGATCAAATAAAATCTATTATGGATGATCAAGTAGTGGAATATCACATTGAGCATCAACAACAAGTTCTCCAACTCTCAAAGGATAACCTAACTTTGGTGCAAAATCAAATGAAACAACCGAAAGATCAATATCGCATCGAAATAAGTTTTGAAGCAGTCACAAAAACAAGAACTCGACAAGTACAATCAATTTCAGATTATCTCAACAAGTGGAAGAACTTTCATGTAGAAGATTCCACATGGGAGGATGAAAATTTTATACAAAAGCATCAAGAAATAATCAAGCGTTGAGGACAACACTTGTTTGAAGGAGATGGGCATGTTAGGTCCCTATATTACTAGTGTAGTCCCTTATTATGTTAGTGTAGACCCCCTTATTGTTATTGTTGTACCTCTGTAACCCCCATATTGTTACCATTGTGCCCTTAAATTATTATTGTTAGGTCGGCTAGGATTACATTGTGGCCCCATGGACTCCTATATATAAAAAGGAGGTTTTGTCATTTGGATCATCGAAGAATTGTTCATTCATGTAATGTATTGGAGGTTTCCCTCTCGAAGTGGCTTATTTCTAAGGCGTTAATATCTCTTTTCTTCTATTTTTGGAGTTGGTTTCACAACAGATCCCAACCTTAGCCTTGGGGGACTTCGAGTGCCTGCTCAGGTGAGGAGATCTACCATTGTTTTTCAGGGCATAGCACTCAACACTCTTCAGCCAAGAGCATGCAGTCACTAAGGCAGCGCTGTCACATTCAGGGATTACACAGTCTTGGGAGGAGGCAGCCCTGGGAGAGAAGGGAGATCAGGGATTTCAGCTCGGGAATATTGTGAAGGGATAAGCCCTTCACAAATCATCTGTTGTAGTAGGAGGAGGCCATCATTTGCAGTTTATTTGTTCAGGGCCAGCGTACTCACCTGGAGTGTGTGATTTTCCAAGGGAGGTAAAATTTCGGGGTCAGCCATTCCCTGATTCCTTCCTGGGTTTTTCCGAGTTATTGGAGGAGAGCTTATATCTCGAGTTCCATAATTTTTTGAGCAGGGGAACAACCACAAGGAGCAGCTCCATTCCGGCAGTTGCAGCAGTAGCAACATCAGGAGTTAAGCAGTCCTAGAGAGAGCAACTTGTTGAGATTTTGTGTATTTGGGGTAGCATCAGTTGTGCTCTAGGTCCGAAATTTTGAGAAAGGACTAGAGTTCACCTGATCTACAAGACCGAGAAATGGATTTGGGAAATTTCATCTGGTTTGGGAGATATTAAATTAATTAATTATTTTAATGTATTTCCTAAGTTAAAACTTAGGAAAATAAAATAATTAAAGTAAATTTAATTAAACATGTGATGAAATTGTCTTAAGTCACACGGATCAAGCTTTCTTTTAATCTTAGCCACTGATTAAAGATTTAATCTTGGCTGTTGATTTGTCAACGAGAAAAGTATAAAGGAAAGGCTTGGGGTCATTTTTAATACACACAGAGGCAGAGCACTGAGGCTAAGTTGAGATTCTAGGGCAGGGTTGCTAAGAATTCTCAGAAGTGTTTCAGTTGTAGAGAGGGGAATTTAGACCAAGGGGATGATCTGACCCCGAGGTCTAGAATACACAAGAAACAGAGAAGAGATCATTAAGGACAACGCAGAGGAAGGCAGTAGCAGCAGCAAGGACAACATGATTTTCAGGAAACCCTTCAGGGGTTACGCAGAGACCCTTAGGGGCAGCGTAGTGACTGCGTCACCCAGTCTGGGGTAATGCAATCTCTTCCAGAGGCAGCGCTGAGGGTTTGGAGGCCATCCAAGGCTGACGCTGAGCCTGTCAGGGGCTTCAAAGGCTGACGCTGTGTCTTTCAAGGGCAGATCTGGGGTTTCTAGGCCTAGATCTGGCTGAGTTCTATAAATCCCATTTGAAGGTGTGGATTAGTAAGTATTTTTGGTCTTAGATCAACCAAGAGATGTAGATCTAGAGTTTTCTCTGTAGGGTTTTCCAGATCTGGAGCCCAGAGTTGTGTATTCAGAAATATTCTTAATAATAGAGCCCTCTAGCAGCCAGAGACCGGTTTTCCCACCTTGGGTTTTTCTGGGGACAGTTTGTCCAGAAATAACTCTGTCACTTTGTCTATGTGTGCATGTGCTTATTCTAGATTTGAATTGGTAGAGATCTGTTATGTGTTTTGCTTTGATGTTAACTTGAATTTATTCAGTTGATGGCTTGTATAAGTAGGAGAAGCTTAATCAGATTAACAATAATAATTTCTGCATAAGAATTAAGATTCAGAAATTTCTACATGGTATCAGAGGAATTGCAGATCTAGAAGGGTCACCAGCTGAAGAATCTGAAGGATCTAGCAGCAGAAAGCAGCTGGAAAGGCAGCAGAAAAGCAGATTTGAAGGGACAACGCAGTTTTCACGAGCAGATTCATGTAGAGGGAAGGGTGACGCTATCCAACGCTGTGTCTTAGCAAGCCCACGCAATTACTGCGCAGAGGTAGCTCAGAAACAACACTGGTTGGGTTTGAAGCCAGCCAGTGTGATTCAGAGTTGAATTTGTCAGATCCAAATGAAATCTACAGAAAAATTTGCAGAAATTCAGAGGAGCTGGTGGGGTTAAATTTTTGAAGTTTTTTTATTTTTTAGCCTTAGCACATGTGACAAAGATTGGGAGGAGATCAGCTTCTCAGAGAGTTTCTTGCTAAAGGAAATTTGCAGTTTGGTCAGAGGATCAAAGAAGAAGCTGAATCATAGTTGGTTTGGTAGATTTCCAAGGAGGGAAATCAAGTATCAAAAGGAGCAGAGGGTGCCCAGTTCGAAAAGGACCCTAGATCCAGATCTCTAGCATAGAGAAGAGGAGCTCTGACACATTCTGAGCAGATGGCTCCTCATGGACTGGGTGATCAAGATAGGCTAGAGGGCCTCTCAAACTTTTCGGTATGGAAAGCTAGAATCCTCATTGTCCTTGAGGCATATGGTCTAAGAGACCATGTAGAGCAGACCCTGGCCACACCGACAGATGCGGATCTCCTACGGAAGCATAGAGAAGCTGCTGGGCATGCCAAGCGGCTGATAATGGACATTATCAAGGACCATATTGCACCACACATAGCTGAGAAGAGGACATCTAACGAAATGTGGAAGGCCTTGACTTTCTTGTATGAGGGAAAATCAGTGCAAAGAAAGATGTTGTTGGAGGCCCAAATGAGGTCATTCGTGATGACCAAGGGAAAAGACATCGAGCACTTCCTCTTCAGATTGCAGTCAATCGGGGATCAGCTGACTGCAACGGGTGCAACCGTAGATGATGCAATGATAGTCAGGATTGCCCTAAATGCAGTCACGGATGAGTGGGAAACCTTTGTCCAAAGTATCTTGGGCAGAGCAGACCTCCCAGATTGGGACAACTTGTGGTCAATCCTGCGGCAAGAAGAACTACAAAGGTTCACCAAGAAGCAACACAGCCCTGCATTGAGCAAAGTTAAGAAGGAAGAGGAGGAAGATGCAGCCTTGGCATCGAAGAAACAACCAAAGAAGAAGAAGGATCTTTCTAAGATCAAGTGCTTCCTATGTGTTGAAATGGGACATTTTGCCAGCCATTGTCTAGAAAAAAAGAAGGACAAGGAAGCATCTTCTTCCAAAGCAACAGTGGCAGATGATGGGTCTGGAGATGATGTAGCCATGAGTGCTCATGAACCACGGAGGTGGGGTGACATGGACATGTAGAGGAGCTACATGGAAGTAAGGCGGGATCCTTGAGCAGCTCATCTCTTGGATCACAAGCGAGCTACGACAGCCTTAAGACAATAGCAGGACAAGTGGAACAGTGGGTGCATAGATCATAGAGGAGGTAGAGGCAGAGGCAGAGGTAGATCTGGAGTCTGGGAGGAGCAACGCGAGCATAACAGCAACAATGTAGAAGCAGTAGCAGTGCAGAGGCTGATGTGACTTCAGAAACGCAGAGCAGTGTTGCTTACGCAGTGCAAAGCTGCAGCAGCGTAGAGAGCTTCATAGGGACAACGCAGTGTAGCAGCAGCATGATAGATTTCAACACAAGGAACTGATGTGACTTCAGTAGTGCAGAGGGAGTCTGATTACGCAGGGAGAGTTGTAGTTGTGCATCGTTCTATAGATGCCAGCACAGATCTGTAGCCTATGGAACTTCAGTGATGAGGATGCAACCCACCTGACTTGTCTGTCAAAGATTGGGCGGGAGATTCAGTTGTTACTCTCAACAACTGAAGTTGCAGTGCAACAGATCAGCAGTGGCAGTGCTATGAGCAGCACAGATGCAACATATTGAGAGGGAGCTGTAGTACAGTGGTTGCAGAGTCATGGGCAACAATACAAAATGGTGGCATCAGTGCAGAGTTGAGTGGCAGGAGGCCAAGCATTAGCAGCATAGAATCAGTGCCCAAAATCATGTAATGCATAAGTGTGATGTAATGCTAGAGAACACCCTTGATGCTAAGAGGGAGTGTTGAGATTTTGTGTATTTGGGGTAGCATCAGTTGTGCTCTAGGTCCCAAATTTTGAGGAAGGACTAGAGTTCACCTGATTTACAAGACCTAGAAATGGATTTGGGAAATTTCATTTGGTTTAGGAGATATGAAATTAATTAATTATTTTAATGTATTCCCTAAGTTAAAACTTAGGAAAATAAAATAATTAAAGTGAATTTCATTAAACATGTGATGAAATTGTCTTAAGTCACACGGATCAAGCTTTCTTTAATCTTAGTCATTGATTCAAGATTTGATCATGGCCGTTGATTTGTCAACGAGAAAAGTATAAAGGAAAGGCTTGGGGTCATTTATAAAGACACACATAGGCAGAGCACTGAAGCTAAGCTGAGATTCTATGGCAGGTTTTGCTAAGGATACTCAGAAGTGTTTCAGCTGCAGAGAGGGGAATTTAGAGCAAGGGGATGATTCGACTTCTGAGTCTAGAATACACAAGAAACAACAGAAGAGATCAACAAGGACAACGCAGAGGAAGGTAGCAACAACAACATCAAGGACAACATGATTTTAGGAAACTCTTCAGTTAACGTAGAGGACTCCTTAGGAGTGTTGAAGATCATGTAAACCACCCAGTTCAAGAAAGCAGCAGCTCTCCGTAGGTATACCTTAGGTTTGGAGGCCATCCAAGGCTGACACTGAGCTTGTCAGGGGTTTCAGAGGCTGACACAGTGTCTTTTAGGGGCAGATCTGGCGTTTCTAGGCCTAGATCTGGCTGAGTTCTGTAAATCCCATTTGAGGGTGTGGATTAGTCAGTATTTTTGGTTTTAGATCAGACAGAAGCTATAGATCTAGAGTTTTCTCTGTAGGGTTTTCCAAATCTGAAACCTAGAGTTGTGTATTCAGAAGTATTCTTAATAATAGAGCCCTCCAACAGCCAGAGACCGATTTTCCCACCTTGGGTTTTTCTGGGGACAGTTTGTCCAGAAATAACTGTCACTTTGTCTATGTGTGCATGTGCTTATTCTAGATCTGAATTGGTAGAGATCTGTTATGTGTTTTGCTTTGATGTTGACTTGAATTTATTCAGTTGATAACTTGTATAAGTAGAAGAAGCTTAACCGGATTAACAGTAATAATTTCTGCATAAGAATTAAGATTCAGAAATTTCTACATGGTATCAAAGGAATTACAGATCTAGAAGGGTCACCAGCTGAAGAATATGAAGGATCTAGCTACAGAAAGCAACTGGAAAGGTAGCAGAAAAGCAGATCTGAAGGGACAACGCAGTTTTCAGGAGCAGATTCACTCAGAGGGAAGGGTGACGCTGTCCAGAGCTGTGTCCTAGCAAGCCCACGTAATTACTGCACAGAGGCAGCTCAGAAACAACACTGGTTGGGTCTGAAGCCAACCAGTGTGATTCAGATCGACTCTATCAGATCCAGAAAAAATTTGCAGAAAAGGTTACAAAAATTCAGAAGAGCTGGTGGGGTTAAATTTCAAAAGTTTTCAGATTTTTTAGCCTTAGCACAAGTGACAAAGATTGGGAGGAGATCATTTTCTCAGAGAGTTTCTTGCCAAAGGAAATTTGCAGGTTGGTCAGAGGATCAAAGAAGCTGAATCATAGTTGATTTGGTAGATTTCCAAGGAGGGAAATCAAGTTTCAGAAGGAGCAGAGGGTGCCCAGTTCGAAAAGGACCCTAGATCCAGATCTCTAGCATAGAGAAGAAGAGCTTCGACACATTCTGAGCAGATGACTCCTCATGGACTGCGTGATCAGGATAGGCTAGAGGGCCTCTCAAACTTTTCGGTATGGAAAGCTAGAATCCTCATTGTCCTTGAGGCATATGGTCTAAGAGACCATGTAGAGCCGACCCTGGCCACACCAACAGATGCGGATCTCCTACAGAAGCATAGAGAAGCTGTTGGGCATGCCAAGCGACTGATAATAGATAGTATCAAGGACCATATTGTACCACACATAGCTGAGAAGAGGACAACTAACGAAATGTGGAAGGCCTTGACTTCCCTGTATGAGGGAAAACCAGTCCAAAAAAAGATGCTGTTGGAGGCTCAAATGAGGTCATTCATGATGACCAATGGAGAAGACATCGAGCACTTCCTCTTCAGATTGCAGTCAATCAGGGATCAGTTGATTGCAACGGGTGCAATTGTAGATAATGCAATGATAGTGAGGACTGCCCTCAATGCAGTGATGGATGAGTGAGAAACCTTTGTCCAAAGTATCTTGGGCAGAGTGGACCTCCCAGATTGGGACAACTTGTGGTCAATCTCGCGGCAAGAAGAACTACGAAGGTTCACCAAAAAGCAGCACAGAACTGCATTGAGCAAGGTTAAGAAGGAAGAGGAGGAAGATGCAGCCTTGGCATCGAAGAAACAACCGAAGAAGAAGAAGGATCTTTCTAAGATCAAGTGCTTCCAGTGTGGTGAAATGAGACATTTTGCCAGCCATTTTCCAGAGGAGAAGAAGGACAAGGAAGCATCTTCTTCCAAAGCAACAGTGGCAGATGATGGGTCCGGAGATGATGTAGCCATGAGTGCTCATGAACCATGGAGGTGGGGTGACATGGACATGTAGAGGAGCTACATGGAAGTAAGGCGGGATCCTTGAGCAGCTCATCTCTTGGATCACAAGCGAGCTACGACAGCCTTAAGGCAGTAGCAGGACAAGTGGAACAGTGGGTGCGTAGATCACAGAGGAGGCAGATCTGGAGGTTGGGAGGAGAAATGCGAGCATAGCAACAACAACGTAGAAGCTGTAGTAGCACAGAGGCTGATGTGACTTCAACAGCCCAAGGCAGTGTTGCTTATGCAGTGCAGAGCTACAACAACACAGAGAGCTTCAGAGGGACAACGCAGTGCAACAACAACGTGATAGATTTCAGCACAAGGCGCTGACGTGACTTCAGTAATGCAGAGGGAGTCTGATTACATAGGCAGAGCTGTAGCTGTGCATCGTTCTTTAGATGCCAACACAGATCTATAGCCTATGGAGCTTCAGTGATGAGGATGCAGCCCACCTGACTTGTCTGTCAAAGATTTGGCGGGAGATTCAGTTGTTACTCTCAACAACTGAAGTTGCAGTGCAGTAGATCAACAGTGGCAGTGCTATGAGAAACACATATGCAACATATTGAGAGGGAGCAACAGTAAAGTGGTTGCAGTGGCAGTAGCAGAGTCGTGGGCAGCAGTACAAAATGGCAGCATCAGTGCAGAGTTGAGTGGCAGGAGGCCAAGCATCAACAACACATAACCAGTGCCCAAAATCATGTAATGCGTAGTGTGATGTAATGCTAGAGAACACCCTTGATTCTAAGAGGGAGTGTTGAGATTTTGTGTATTTGGGGTGGCATCAGTTGTGCTCTAGATCCCAAATTTGGAGAAAGGACTAGAGTTCACCCGATCTACAAGACCTAGAAATGGATTTGGGAAATTTCATTTGGTTTAGGAGATATTAAATTAATTAATTATTTTAATGTATTTCTTAAGTTAAAACTTAGGAAAATAAAATAATTAAAGTGAATTTAATTGAACATGTGATGAAATTGTCTTAAGTCACACAGATCAAGCTTTCTTTTAATCTTAGCCATCGATTAGAGATTTAATCTGGCCGTTGATTTGTCAACGAGAAAAGTATAAAGGAAAGGCTTGGGGTCATTTGTAATACACAATGTATGCGTGAGCACTCAGTTGCCGAGATTCTAGGGCTAGGGATTTCATAAGAATTTTCATAAGTGTTTCAACAACAAAGAGAGGGGAACTTATACCAAGGGGATGATGGAGATGATCTGATCCTTAGGTCTAGAATACACAAACACACAAGGTGAGAAGATGTCAAGAAGGGACAAAGGCAGAGGAAGGCAAGAATAACATCAAGGATACACATGGATTTTCAGAAACCTTTAGGGGTTACGAGACCCTTAGGGGTACAGAGGATCGCGTCACCTGGGCCTGGGGTAACGTTGGGCCCCTTCCAGGCAAGACAGGGTTTGGAGGCTATCCAAGGCCGACGCAGAGCCCGGCCGTGGGCTTCAGATGCCGACGCAAGCAATCTTCGGTGCGTATCCGGGGTTTCAGCTCAGATCCGGCCGAGTTCCGTAAATCCCGTTTGAAGGTGTGGATCACCAAACATTTTTGGTCTTAGATCAACTGCAGAGTCAGATCTAGATTTTTCTCCGTAGGTTTTCTAGATCCGGAACCCGCAGTCCGTGTATTCAAATATTCTTAATAATGCAGCCCCCAATGCCAGATCGGTTTTCCCACCTTGGTTTTTCGTGACAAATTGTCCGTAAATAATCGGGTGGTCACTTGCATATGTGTGCGCATGTGCTTATTCTAGATCTGAATTGGTAGAGATCTATTATGTGTTTTGCTTTGATGTTAACTTGAATTTATTTAGTTGATAACTTGTATAAGTAGGAGAAGCTTAACCGGATTAACAGTTATAATTTCTGCATAAGAATTAAGATTCAGAAATTTCTACATAGCCATTCATTGGGAGATTCTGAGCGTATTTCCAACTTTCCTTGAGCAAGCCAAGGTGCCATCATTCTGATCACATTTGTATCCTTTTTTATCTTTCAGATTATAATAAAATGGCTCAACGTTTCTCCATGTTTGCAGTGTTTTCATGATGTTTCTCTATTTGCTGTAGTTATTTGTTTATGTTGCTTTATATTGTTGTTTATTTGCTATTCGGAATATTACAAAATCGTTTGGTGAAATTCCACTCGGATTGTATTCTATATAAATAATTAATTATTTTTAAAGGGAACCTAAGTCTAACTTACAAAAATAAAATAATTGAAGTGAATTAATAGAATATGAGTGAGAATGATCTAGAACAAATAGATCAAGTCAAAAGTTAATCTTAGCCGTTGATTAGAGATCTAATCTGGGCCGTTGAAGTCTCAACGAGAAGACTATAAGATTGGCTTGAAGGGTCATTGGGAAATCACATTTTGGAGACACGCACAAATCAGAGATCGATTTCTTTATAGAGCAATGCTCCGGAAGAAAATTTGATCGAGAGATCTTTTGCAGTGAGGGGAAGTAATTCTGGTTGGAAGGAAAATTGAGTCAGATAGTACATAGCAGCAAAGGCAGAGAGAGCCACAACACAACGTAGAGCCAGTGATGCAGTGCCTACTCAGTCACTGCATAGAGCCAGAGGGGAAGTCGTTTTCCTGTCAAGGAGACAGCATTGGGCCAGTGCCAGATCCCAGAGAGATTTTCCGGAGGCCAAAAGGCTTCAGTTTCCAGCCAGCAGAGGGATCAACGGAGAGACAGAAGGGCAGTCATAGTTGTGATGCAAACACTGCGTGGGTTATGCAGTCACTACGCAGAGGCAGCACAGGGCAGTCTAGTCTTGGTGCAGATCAGTGCCGTGTTCCCAGGGAGGATTGAGGTTTGTCTCACAAGATTTCTTCTGTCAGTTTCTCTGTATGATTTGACGTTGCATCAATCAAAGATTTGTACTCTCAATATTTACTGCATAATATATAAACCCTTAGATCTGCTACACTGATTTTCCCGTATTGGGTTTTTCTGGGGACATTAGTCCAAAATTAACTGTGTCGAATGGTTGTGTGATCTATTTTTGTTCATATTTGATTTTGCACTTGTAATTCTTCCGTAGTTTATTTGGGTAGGCTGTAGTGAATGGATTTCGATATTTGCTTGTAGAACACAATAAATAATTTGTTAAGTAAATAACAAATAGAAGACTTTCCATCAATTGCTGTAGTAGGATTCCTAAGTTTACGAAATTTTCACACAGCGCAGAGCAGAGTTGCAGCAGTGCAGAGGGACGTAGTGCAAGCAACAACAATGCAGTGCTTCAGAGGGACAACATGGGTCTAGCAGCAGTCAGAGTTTCAGCATCAAGATGCATCATGAACACTTGTTTAGATTTATGGATGTTTTTCAGTTGCTTCTCTTAGCAACTGAGTTGCAGTGCAGAGTTAGCAGTGGAAGTGCTAGCAGCAGATGCAACATTTGAGAGGGAGTTGCAGTACGGATGCAATGTTGATCGTGGCAGGGTCAACAATAGTGCAATGCAACAACAACACAATGATTGATGGGCAACATGTCAGACATCATTAGCGCAGAGGGAGATGCTTCAGAGTCAGAGCAGTGTGCAGCAGGGCATATCTGTTAGAGCACATTCCTCGGTAAGAGGGAGTGTTGATTTTTGGTAGCATCGAATTTTCTCTAAGTCTCAAACTTTGTGGAGAGGTTTAGACACATGCATTATAGATAACCCAGAAATTGTTTTGGGAAATTACACCCATAAACAATTTTATAAGAAAAAATAATTATTTTTAATAAGGATCCTAAGTCTAACTTAGGAAATTAAAATAATTAATGTAAACTGTGGGTGAAACTTCTAGAAAAGGTAGATCAAGTCTAATATAATCTTAGCCGTTGATTGGAGATCTAATATCGGTCGTTAAAGTCTCAATGAGAAGACTATAAAGGAAGACTTGAGGGTCATTTGTAAGATACATCGAGAGGATCAAGTCCGAGTTTCACCTAAAGAAATCCAGATTTGAGCTAGGAGGGCTGGATCGATTTTCCAGAAAGGATGAAAGATCACGCAAGAGGGGTGACGCAGTTCCAGATCTGACCCCACATAGGCCTACACATCTACTGCGCAGAGGGAGTTGGGGTTTCAGTAGTTCAACTACCGGATCAACCGGGACTTGCAGAGTGATGTATACGCACTATATTTTTCTCTGTCAGTATTTCTCTGTAACTAAATCGTCCGGTGAGACATTCAAAGTTGTATGCACAATAACCGCTGGTTAATAATAAAACCCTCAGATCTGCTGCATCGGTTTTCCAGCATTGGGTTTTTCCGGGGACGTTTGTCCAAAAATAACGTTGTCGTGTGTGTGTGTTATTTCTCTTGCTCAGTTTACTGTTTTCACATGTAATTTAATTAAGTGAATGTTGCTTCAGTAGCTGCTTCGATATTCTCAGAAGTAATCTGCAAATAGCTTGTTAAATCTAATTTACAAGTAGGAGAAGTAGTTCAGTTTGTTGCAATAGGGATTCCAGATCTAGATCTTCAAATTTTCACATTTAGCAGAGCTCGTCTCAACTCCTCCTGCGGCAAATCGGCCCACACCCTGTCCCATCTTGGTAGCTGATCTCTGCTTAATATACTTTGGATGAATACCTGCGACTCCTCTGAGACATTGTTGAGAGCTAATTGCACTAGCTCTGAAGTTTGAGGGGCTGCCCCAACAACTGCTAGATGGTCACGAACTTACTGAATCCTGGTAAGGTAGGCATCTATGCCTTCCCCTTTCTGCATCCAGATGAGCCTCACTTCTACTCTAGGTACATCTTTCGCTGCTTGCAAGTACCCTAATATAGCGTGGTGAGAGCATCCCACATCTCCTTGGCCGCTCCTTTTGCCGCTATATGTGAGAGTATAAGGTCTCGGACCCCATCCAAGATCAACCGCTTTGCCTTCACCATTTCTTTTCTGTACTCTGTCAACTGATCTACATCCTGAGGAACCGCCACTACATTATCAATGTAGGCTTTTAGGCCATATTCATCTAGAAGGAAGGACATCCTTGCCTTCTAGATGACGTAGTTGGAATCTCCATCCAACCCAGTGTTTTAAAAACCGACCGGTTTGAACCGGAAACCGGCCAAACCGGCCGGTTAGATAGCCCACCGGTCGAAACCGGCCAGGCAACCCGGCTACCTAGGGCATTTCGCCTGTTTTTTGAAAAAACCGGACCTAACTGGCCGGTTTCGTTCCTAACCGGCCGGTTAGGTGCTAACTCATCCGCGGACCCACATTTTCGGCGACAGTTATGTTTTAGGGCTGATTTGGAGCCAATGGGAGGGTTCATTTAGCTACTCTTTCCCTATGTGGACCCACGCATGGCCAGAAATGAGTTTTAGGGCTGATGTGGAGGTAAGGGAAGCATTGGCATTTCATGGTAATGTTAAATTCTTAAAGTAAAAGTGACATTTCCTTTATTTTTCATTTTCATCCTTTTACTTAAATTTTTAACATTACCATGAAATGACTCAAGATGTTTAATAGTGGTTTCGACCTCATTGGATTTCATATGGAGAAACTAGAATTTTAGGTTTCACTCAAAATTCAGCAGACTTAATGGTTTTCAGGGTTTCATGGTTTCGGAATTTGCAATGTTCCCATTTGATTCTATCATGTGTAAGGGTATGATATTGGCATTTGATCAAGAACATGAAGTCCTTTAAGAACCTTGATGTACCCTTCAATCAAAGGAAAACAACTAGTTAGACATGCTAATCTTTTTCTATCGCATTTTAAGGTTGAGGAAATGAACCCTTCACTCAAACCAAAATCATTGGTTAGGCATGTTAAACTTTTTCAATTTCTATCATGTTATAAGGTTGAGCAATCCAAGTCCGAAGACTTTGAGCTAGATGATGTTTATGTATCTCTTGTTGATGATCCCATTTCTAGTAGCGATGAATCAATGATGAGTTTCATGAGAGACCATGTTGCTCAGTGATTTGTAGTTTTGACGTCTATTTTTGCTACTACTACTACTACTAAAATTGTAGAGGAGTTTTAGGAGTCCTCAAACTTTGAGCCATATTATTTATGTAGCTCATGTTGATGATCCCTTGTCTAGTAGTGGTGATGATTTTGATCATGATGAGGAGTGATCATGTTGTTGATCACTAATATGTAGTCTTGTATTAGGCCAAAGCCTCATAGCTTGTAGCATTGTTTTTGGACTTTATGGGCCATTTGGAGCCTCATTGCTTATGTATTTTTCGATGATATGTATTGCACTCGGTGCCATTTTGATATATTCACCTTTGCATGGTATATAAATGAGCAAACTTTGCATATTTTGTCTCTATTGGCTTGGAATCGTGGTTGAAAATCTTAAAAATAGTTTTTTTTATTAAAAAAATAATTATTTAATGTATTTTTTTTAAACCGGTTCATTGGCATCTGACCGCTCCCGGTTAGACCGGTTCCGGTTAGAAACCCGGTTCATTAGGCCACCGGTTCCGGTTTTTAAAACAATGATCCAACCTGCCCTGATCACAAAGCCCTGTAGTGGCCATCTCAACGAACTGTCGAAAATCCCTCTTTCCTTCTGCTCGACTGCTGCTATGCTACTCGCACTCCCTTCTGGAGTGAGAAGATCTGCTCACAACTACTGCCAATTTGCAAGGAAAAATCGAACTTCTTGAGACTAGAAGTTCCTTGAGAGAAATTTTCCCTCTATGTGTGCTCTTCTCTCTTCCACCTCGACGCTGGTTCTGCACTAGCAATCTGCTGCAAAACCCTCTGCGTCCAGCTAGAGATCTGCCCAACAAAACACCTGAGTTGCCCCACTGCCTCTGGAATCACTCGATCTGGAAAGATTAAATTTTTCTGCCCCACTCAAAAAAATCGAACCCCCACAAGTAAATCAACCTCCTGGCAGAATGACTGTGCTGCCCTTGGGAATTTCGGCCTGCTGCCATATTGAGCAGCGTAATTCCTTCTTTTCACCTGTGAGCTCTTCGGTTGATCAACTGCGCTCTGATACCATTTGAAAATTTCATCTATCACAACAACTGGAGATTATTTTCCTAATTGTTAATTTTATTTAACAATTTATTTGCAGTTTGCTACAACAAATACCAAAAAATTCACACTGTGATTTTCACAAATAAACCGCGGAAGAACATAGCACTGGAAACTGAGAAATCTCAAGCGCACACATAAATATAACACCCAACTTGGGAAAACCGGTGCAGTAGTGAGGGTTTTTATTAAATTCTGAGTACAATCTAGAATCTCGAAACTAGCAATCCATAGCAAGAAAATCTAGGAAAAATTATTGAAGAGAATTTACCCTTCCTCCACAAGCAATCCCGACACAACTTGCCTATAGAAAACTTGGCCTCTTGAAGCTACTGCGTCACCCTCTGCGCTAGACTGCGTAGTCACTATGACTTCAAGCCTCCAACCAACCTCTGATGAAGTCGTTTTTCCTCCGGCTGCTGAGGAAATTGTCTCTCCGGCCTACTAGACCCTCTCCCCGAACTCTGGAACTGAGATTGATTTTCTCTCCAGCAAATCGAACTGCCATTCTGAAGCTACTGCACAGAGCTCTGCGTTGCCTCACTGGGATAACTCAGCCCTCTTGCTGCTGCATCTATGGATTTGGAAAACTTCCTCTAGAACACTGTCCATACCCCTCACTCACTGCTTCGATCTCTGGCTCTCTCCGACAGTTGACTGCTGCTACTCTGGAAATTGATGTGCCAAGAAATGAAACTGCTGAAGTGTATTCTCGATCACCACATTGATCTCCTCTTATAAGCCACTGTTGGAGCACCAACGACCAAGATTAAAACTTATTTGATTGCTAGGATCATCTCTGGATCGATTTGTGTGATTTTCTAGACTATTCTCGCCTTGGCTTAATTAACACTGATTAATTAATCTGTTTTCCTCAGTTTAGGCTTAGGAAACATTAAAAAATTGGTTAATAATCTAATTAAGTCACTTTTAGGTGGAATTTCTAGAAACGATTTATGGATTTTGGAGATCTCATATATCTAGCCTCTCCACAAAGTTTCGTGGCTAGAACACATCCGATGCTACAAAAACTAACAGAGGTTGGAAGTACAATGCTACATCAACAAATATCAAACTGTGGACAATGAACACATATAGAAATAAAATGTGAGCTCAATCTAGTAAACAATAAAGACTAATAGTCTTCAATCTTCATCTTCATCATCATAATCCTCGTCAAAAATAGAAGAATAAGCATGCTCAATAGTGGATGGTGGAGCAGAAGAAGATGATGGATGAGAGTCTTTTTATAACTCGTGAGAGACATCTAGAAACATCCACGCATTATTTTAATTTCCAATTAAAAAAGTTGGAAGGAAAAAAGAAAAAAGAAAACGAAAAAAAAACAAGTTTTTTTTCCCAGAAACGCGGTCGTACGAGCCTGAAACGTGTTTCAGGGCTTATTGGAAACGTTTTAGCCTCGTGTAACTCGCCTGTACCACCTAAAACGCATTTCTGGTCCGTACCAAACACGTTCCAACTTTTGTTTTCCGTTTCTGGGCTGAAACTCCCTCCTCGCCAACGTTTCCTGCAACATAGCTTCCTGACCAATGGAAACTGAATCGACCTCACTGCTAGCTGAATCGAATTGCCTCTTGAGGCTACTGTGCAACCTCTTGGAGAAATAATACGACCTCCTCTCCTGACTCTTCAGAACTAGAATTCCTCCTCCGGAATCACTGTCTTTGCCTCTTTGCATCCCTTCTGGCTCGAACTCTCTTCCTCTGCTCGACCTTTGAAGTTGGATAACTCGACCTGCCAAGGAACTCGCTCTCCATGTGTGTTCTCCAATGCCATCGACCTCCTCTTATAGTCTCCATTTTAGTCTTTAACGACCAAGATTAAATCTTAATAGATGGTTGAGATCATCTCCAAGTCGATCTGTGTGAGTTTCTAGAGAATTCTCACCTTTCTCAATTAATTCCTATTAATTAACCAGTTTTCCTAAGCTAGAATTAGGAAAAATTTAAATGATGGTCAATTAATTTAGTCAAGCTATCTCTAGGTGGAATTTTCGGAAACGATTTCTGGATTTTGGAGATTTCTTGCGTTTTAGCCTCTCCACAAAGTTTGAGACTAGAACACCATCCGATGCTACAAAAACTAATAGAGAAGGCATTGGTGTGGTCTTGATGCTGAACGATTGTTAAATTCTGAAGATGTTCTATGCTATGTGCAAATATACTTTAAACTTCCAGGGCTCAATGAAAGTAAGATGCAGATAGAACATACCAATAGATTGATGGAAGACAAGCCAAAATAAAGATAAAGAATGGTGGCGTTATGGCGGTCAGCAGGATGCTTCAACCAGCAAAGTCTCCATAAGGTTAGCCAACCCAATGTGTCACACAACCCCAGGACGTCTCATCAAGAATGCTCCACCAAGACGCTGCACCAAGAAACCCTAGAGGCAAAATCACGAACGCTGCTCCAGCACCATCAAAGGAAGAAGAGAATGCCTCCACAAAAAAGTGTGTGTAATGAACTCCAAGTCTCTCCAATATATAGGCATCTATGGGGGTGTGTGACACATCTCTTATGCATGTGCGACAAATCAGGCCGACCTTGCACAATTGGAATAAATTCCAAATACATGTTCTACTCATCCGATCAAGATGATCTTTAGATCGATCTTGCACGTCTCCGAAAGAGGAATCCAATAAAAATATTGGCATTGTCATCTGAGGATCACAACGTGGAGTTTGGACCTAGTTGCCCAAAATTAACACTCCCTCTCAACTAGGGAGAACTACATCCACCAGTGCCATCCAAACATCATGTGTCATCCCGCCGTAACTTGGTTCGCTGGCTTCTTTATTTCAAAACAAAAGGTGAGTCACAAAGACATCACTCACAGCTAACCCGAAGTCAGCTCAGAGGTTCGAAACCTCTATAGGACTCAAAGGAGTCACATACCAACCCGAAGTTGGTTTAACTGACCCGAAGTCAGTTGGAGGTCCAAAACCTCACTTGGACTCAAGAGATTCATAGACTAACCCGAAGTTAGTTTAACTGACCCGAAGTCAGTTGGAGGTCTGAAACCTCACTAGACTTGATCCCAGATTAAGTGGTTGGACATGTGCCATCCTAGACATAGAGAGTACGACAATCTCTGATGCGTCCATCAGTCTTGCTATTGGCCTCTTTCCACATTTCCCACCTCATTGGCCAAATGAGAGGTAATTCCCATGAGTCCGGTACTCCATGGGTAGGATGTATATGGGGCACAGATCAAAGAGAGGTAAACCAACTCAATATCATCACGGTGGGGCAGAAGCACACCTACAAGGTTCGACAAGCCTAGCCCTGTGGTTGCTTATAGCTCCAAGAAGCTATCCCCAAAGCCCCCCTGGAGCTCCCAGAGATCATCGTCCAACAGGACCCTCCAAATAGAGTCGTTCCACGATTCCAAGATTCTCACGGAAGGTTAGGAACATGACCTTCCCCAAGGGCTTTGTGAGAATATCTGCGACCTGCTCATCAGTTCCTATATGATCGAGCCTTATGGCGCCTTGCTGTACCATATCCCAGATAAAATGGTACCAAACATCAACATGCTTGGATCGATCGTGGAGCACGAGATTCTTTGACAAACAAATCCCCCTCTGGTTATCACAAAGGATAACGGTGGCATCTAACACATGCTCGAATAGATCACTGAAGAGTTTTCGCAACCAAGTGGCTTCACAACAGGCCATACACGCTGCAATATATTCGGCCTCGGCGGTGCTCAAAGCTACTGACTTTTGCTTCCTGTTCGAAGTAGACCCAAGTGTGAAGCAACATCCAGATGTGCTCTTGCGATCCACCACACTGCCAGCCCAATCGGCATCATCATATACACAGAGTCTCAAACTCTCGGCAGTGTATCTCAGCCCATGGTCTATCGTGCCCCAGAGATATCTCAAGAGTTTCTTGGCACCAACCCAGTGAATGTTATGAGGATCAACCATGTGTTGAATCAAAGTGGTCACTGCACAACATACATCCGGACGGATGTTCCCTAAGAACATCAGGCCCCCTACGAGTTGACGATACTCGGTAGGATTTGCTAGCACGGGCCCAACAACGCTTCCACTCAACTTCTTAAAGTCGAGCTCCATTGTTGTTGACACGGACTTACAGTCCACCATTCCAAATCTTTCCAGTAGCTTCACAATATATTTTCCTTGAGAGAGGAGAATCTTGCTAGGTCTCTGTGAGACCTCCAGGCCTAGGAAGTAATGCATCAGTCCTAGGTCCTTCATCTCGAACTCGGAAGCGATCTCCCTCTTACACTGATGAATGAGAGGGTCAACACCTGTCAGGAAGAGATTGTCCATATAGAGAACCAAAATGAGAGGATTTTCTCTATCATCCTTGAAGTAAAGGTTCGGATCAACATTACTTCAAGTGAAGCCCACCTTCATCAAGTAGCTATCTATCCTCTCGTACCAAGCCCTGGGGGCTTGCTTCAACCCATAGAGGGCTTTCTTCAACCTGCATGCATGGGAGTCTCTATCCTGGACTTCGAACGCAGAGGTTGCTCCTCATGCACCTCTTCCTGTATCGAACCATGCAGAAAAACAGTCTTCACATCCATCATATGTAGACTCCATCCTTGCGTAGCAGCAAGGGCAATAATAGATCGGATGGTGGTATATCAGACTAGAGGTGCAAGTATATCATCATAGTCTATGACTTCCTTTTGAGAGAAGCCTCAGGCAACAAATCTTACCTTGTACTTTTCAACACTCCCATCAGATCCATGCTTGATCTTATAGAGCCATTTTGAGGTGACAATAGCTTTGTCCTTCGGTCTCGGGACCGCATCCCAGACATCATTCTTCATAATAGCGTCCTTCCATACTTGATGCTTTACGAATGATCTAGGCTCAGATTGTACGATGGCTGCTAGATACCCTTGGTATCTATTCGGCTTTTTGCTTTACATGAAATGTCCCCGTTTGGAGCCATATATATCCCGTCATTCTTGTTAGAATCCCAAAGCCATGATGTTCTTCTCTTCGTTCTTTCAGCAATGCCATTTGCTCAGGAGAATATACGGTTGAGGTCTCCCTCTTTGCTAGCTCCTCTAATAGAGTCATCTATCAGAACATCCTCCCAATGATTTCATAGGCAGCTTATCAAATAAGTCAGAGTGCATCAGATGTCTTTGTGATAATTGAGGAATGAAGAAAATCCCCTTATATGCTTTCCTTCATGACCCTGACATACGCCTTCATGATTATTTGAGAATTCGGGCATCCCAGACACCAACCTCGGAAAGGGCTTTGTAATCATAGGTCTAAATTTTACTTACCCACTGTCAAGGCTTATTTTATGGAATTATAGTCATACAAGTATCATAGCCATATACTGTCATACTTCTGTCATACATCTTGACAGGTATCATACACTGTCATATCACTGATTATAGTGTTGCCATGATATTATCATACACATTGCTATCATATTCATCATTGCCATACTGCCATACAATACTACATGGTCATATATTTTTCCATATGCCACTGGAGATACCACAGATCAAAATCATATAGATTTTGTCATATGTTATATAATGAGGTCACATATATTTTGATATCATAGGTATGTTGTCATGTGTCAGACTCATCGACCAGCCATTATCCTTCGGTTTCCTTAGACAACATATTTTAACAGACTTTTCATGTAAGAACAATTTTACATACCTCTTCTTTGACTGTCAATGCATCTGCCTTCTTACAGTAGATATCCAAATCAATGTACTTAAGGCTCAAATATTTGCCTTCTCATAATAATTATGCTGCTTCAATGTTATTGATCACAGGATTCAGATAAGGATTTTAACACAGTGATTTTTCCTCCATAAGGTCACTTAAATCACTTTGTCCTATTTAACAAACAATTTTTGGTTGGGTTGGTCTTCTATTACGATGTTCATCTTGCACACCTTTTATATTTCTAGATGCATCAATCTATCCAAGATTCCCAATTCCATCAGCACTTCCAATTTCCACTTCCAAGCTGCGAAGGCTTTCACCTAATGTTGCACCATTACAACTACTGCCAATATTATCATACTGTCCACATACCACTGTCAATATTACATCACTGTCAGTACTGCATACTTACTATAATGCATCACTATTAATGTTTATATGATCCATAAGGAAATGCCACGGATTTCAGACTTAACTAATACAAGTCTCTAATGCACCCATTTGATATCCATCATGCTGCATCAAGGTATAGATCATAAAATTATCAACAAGCCCTCAGATTGATCTACCAAACCTTCAAGTCTTCATCGAATTTGTCAACATATGCTTCAGGATTTCAAGTTCCGTGGTCAGACTGATTTAGTCCACAACAAAAGAATTTCCCATTGCCTGCCATGCCTCGACTAAGGTCGATTTCGCTCAAGGTATACACATAAATATGCTCTAATCCTTGTTGAGCGGCTTCCTCTCTGCTAAAACTCGGCCCTGGTTAAAACTTATACTCAGCCAGAAAAACCTCCACACCCAGTCAACCACACGAAGCACGCTGGACACAAACACGGAGAAGGAAGATTTTGTATATGTGTGGCTTGGGTTTTAATAGGGGAAATCGATCATGCTAACAATTGCATTAACGACCCTCTACCTCCAGACCACCGATCGATGCATGCACAAGAGATTGCACCCTGCCTCGACTTCCCTAGCTCACAGCGCCACTCTAAAATAAAGGCATCCGATCCACTACATCACAGTCAACCATAGCAGTGACAAAAACATATGTTTCCACAAGGAATTCGGGAATCTGAATCACAGAATTTCGGAACTGTGTTACGGCCAAATCCCTGTTTCTTGCCAAAAAAAAAGAAATACAGCAGCACAATTCAAACATAGAGTCACGTGGTCGGCTGAATCGATCCAAGGTACCGACTCAAATTGATGTGGCACCAAGTTGAAATAATTTGCCATCACAGACATTAAAAAATGTCTTGCTTCAGCTGACGTGGAAATCGATAATTTTAATCCACCACATCCGGTTTCATGAACTACATCACACTGATCGAAATCTCTCAACTCTCGTCGATACATATTACGGCTGGCACTGAATGTCTGTCACAGATTCTGACGGTGCCAAAAACCATTCACAGTGCCAATTCACGGTGCCAATACATGGTGCAAATTCACGGTGCAGATTCTGACGACGTTTACAATTTTCTCCGTAGCCTGGCTCACGCTGTCATTTCTTGCACCCACGACAATTTTATGCAGGCTGAAGAAATTTTTTAATTTGACCCGTCCCTTTAGGGAGCTACAACAAAGCCTCAAAGGGCTACGACATCCCTTAGGGAGCCTTCTCCTGTCCATGCTGCCTTCTAAAAAGGCTAGACCTTCTATGCAGCTTCAACTGTGTGCTAAGGCTTGTGGCCTAGAACAAACATCAACGTTGTGTCCCTCTTCTCCTCGGCCTATATGCCCATCAACCTTGGCCCTAGAACAACCCTACGAATTTGACTTTTAGCCTTCAAAACATCCCTTCAACAGATCCACACTTTACTAGCTGTCCCTCGACATAGTTTGGACCTTGTCTCCCCTTTAACTCTGATACCATGTTAAATTCTGAAGATGTTCTATGCTAGATGAAAATATACTTTAAACTTCTAGGGCTTAATGAAAGTAAGATGCAGATAGAACATACCAATAGATCGATGGAAGACAAGCCAAAACAGAGATAAAGAATGGTGGCATTACGACGGTCAGCGGGATGCTTCAACCAACAAAGTCTCCATAAGGTCAGCCAACCTAATGTGTCACACAACCCCAAGACATCTCATCAAGAATGCTCCACCAAGACGCTGCACCAAGAAACCCTAAATGCAGAATCACGAACGCTGCTCCAGCACTATCCAAGGAAGAAGAGAATGCCTCCACAAAAATGTGTGTGTGTAATGAACTCCAAGTCCCTCCAATATATAGGCATTTGTGGGGGTGTGTGACACATCTCTTATGCATGTGGGATAAATGAGGCCGACCTTGCACATGTGGAATAAATTCAAAATATATGATCTGCTCATCCGATCAAGATAATCTTTAGATCGATCTTGCACCTCTCTGAAGGAGGAATCCAATAAAAATATTGGCGTCGTCATCTGAGCATCACAACATGGAGTTTGAACTTTGGACCTAGTTGCCCAAAATTAACAACGGTCAACCCATTGCATTCAATAGCAAGAAGCTTAGAGACTATGAGTGCCACTACTCCATCTATGATAAGGAGATGTTGGTCATCATGCATGCATTGGTCAAGTTCAGGCCATACTTGGTGGGGAATCGATTCAAAGTTAAAACTGATCATAATAGCCTCAGATTCTTCCTGGACCAAAAGGAGTTGAATGACAAGCAACATAAGTGGGTCGACAAGATCCGGGCGCATAATTTTGAAACAGAGTATGTCAAGGATAAGAACAATGTGGTTGCAGATGCTTTATTCAGGAGGCCAACAACATTTTCTTTCATGGATGCTTCAACGGATTGGAAGTCTCATCTTTTGGTGGAGTATTTGAAGAATATGTTAGCTTGCGAGATCTTGGATGGATAGTTGCAGGATGGCATGTACAAGGTAGTCAATGACATCATCTACTATAAGGGAAGGATTTATCTGTTGCTAGAGTCACAACTAAAGAGGAAGGTTATACATGCGGCACATGATTCTCTATTGGCAAGGCGTCCGGGCTTCCTTAAGACGTATAAGACTGTTAGAGAGGGATTTTTGTGGAAGGGTCTCAAGGAAGACGTTCTAAGATAAGTCCGTGAGTGTAGCATATGTCCAAAGAATAAGGAGCACACACATCCTGTAGGATTGCTGCAACCATTGCCTATTCCAGTGTAGAAGTGGGAGAGCATCTCGATAGATTTCATCATGGGGTTACCATTAATGTAGGGGAGAGATTTCATTTATGTTGTGGTAGACATGCTGACCAAGTTCACCCATTTCTTTGCGATTCCTTCCAATTATTCAACATCACAAGTAGTAGAATTGTTCTTCAGGGAGATTTTTAGATTGCATGGGCTGCCCAAAACCATTGTCAGTGACAGAGATAACAGGTTTATGGGCAGATTTTGGTAGGAGCTTTTCAGATTAGTAGGCACGAAGCTCACTCTTAGCACAAGTTATCATCCTCATATGGATGGGCAGACAAAGATAGTCAACAAATGGTTAGGGGGTTATCTGAGGAACTATGTGATCGAGCAACAAAAGGCTTGGGTGAAGTGGTTCCACCTTGGAGAATACTACTACAACACCACTTATCTCATGTTGAATGGAATGTCGCCATTCATAGCTCTATATGGCTATGATGCATTTTCATTTGCAGAGTTGGTATTTGGAGATAGTCGGGCCCCAAGGGCCAAAGATTGGATCCAAGAGAGCTAAGACATCTTCAAGGCTCTTAAGGAAAATTTGCACACAACTCAAAACGAGTAGAAATTATATGCAGATAGGCATTGGATCGAGAGAAGTTTTGAGGAGGGAGACATGGTATATCCATGTTTGCAGCCTTATAGACAATCCACCCTCAAGCAGAAAGGGGCTTGTTGACCACTAGAGTGGCACCTGATGATTATATGAAGACTTCGTGCCAAAGGATGAACCAAAGGACACTTGTACCATCATATATCTTCAAATATCATCAGTTCAACAGAGTTTTTAAAGTCTACTTCTACTTCTTATCATTTTCTCTTGTACCCAGATTTCACGCCCTACAGAGAATTGTAATAAGTGATGCTAGTAATGATGAGTTTTGAGTCAGTATTGAGTCTGTAACAAGCCTAGGTAGCCTAGGACTTTGCCAACAAGTGAGTATTACTCTGGGAGGTTTTTTTCACTTGGTTAATTATCATCTCCCTACCAGGAGTTAATAATTAATTGAGTTATTTCCTCCAATTTTACCCCAAAGCCGGAGTACGACTTGATGGTGAGGCCTTGGGTGAGTCCTAGTGATTAGAGTCAATGTATATTAACATACTAGATCACACAAAAAATTTCGTGGAATTTGGTTAGGTTTAGGTAGTGATTTTTTAATTTTTTAGATTTTCCGCAAGTCGAAAATTGCAATAAAAATTGTATTTGAATTGTAATAAGTGTTGCCTAGAGAAGTTGTATGGGGTATGAGTAATCAAAATTACCCCTCTCACCTTAAACTTTCTATTATGACACACTCTGAGGGGTTAAAAATGTGTTTTGAACCCTCAAAACCCACTTTTCTAAGTTTAGTGAGAAATTTGGCAATTTATTTAGTCAGAAATTAAATAAATGGAGAAAAATAAATATCCACACATGCTAAATGAGCTGGAAATGAAGTGGAAAATTATGGAGGAGTTAAAGTGAAGTCCCAAGGTGATGTGGACTCCTAAAATCAAGGAAAGGACGTGCTCAAATAAAATTGATTTTCTGGCATTAAATGAGAACTGCTTACTTGGAAATTCGAATTTGTGAAGTTAGTGCATATTTGAGAGGATTTGGGAGAATATTTGGTGGAGATTTTTGTGGGAAATTGTCCCTACATGGATTACCACCCATATACACTTGTCATTCTATCATAACATTCGAATTTGGCACATAAGGGAAGAAGAAAATGATGTCCACTTGTTAGAATTTGATTTTTACACTTGGCAATGGAGCTCCACATATCAAATTCGAATTTTCCTTGTGATCTCCTCCTTCTCACCACTTGGCATTTGGTTCTTCATTGGCATTTACTGTCAACTTTCTATATAATGGAGCCATGGGCTCTCATATTGTATATTGTTTACTAGTTGTTGTGCTTGCGGAAGCGCTGCTACTTTGTACACTTTTCAAGAATATCAATAAAAAAAACTTTGGGGGTCCATTCATGGGTGTTCTTCCTTTGGAGCATGGTGCATTGTGAGCTATTGGTATAATTTTTTTTATGCTTTGAGTTATTTCATTTTCCATGTATTCTTGTGAACTTGCTAGTGCACAACTATCTTGTATTAGCATTTGATTTGAAAGTAGGCTCTAGAGGTTGAAAGTTGTAAATTTATGTAGATGTTCTATGTTTGATGCAACTTGACTTTCTCTTCAATATCAGATAGCAATCACATAAACAATAAAGTAAAATGACGACTGTGGATATTTCGAGTTTTACATCTAAAAAACTACACAACAGAAACCTCCAATCTAGCAATAAAGTAAAATGCTGAGTAGATCGACAGAAGACAAGCCAGAAATATATAATTGTGTTGGTGCCTTACGACGGTCAACAGGATGCTTCTACCAGCAAAGTCTCAATATGGTTAGCTAACCATCAATGTCACACAACCCTCTAGGACAAACAAACAGTCAACTCAAAAGTCAACGCTGTCAATCAACGGTCAATGCAAATAGCAACAACAGCTAGGTCAACGCTGAAAAGTCAAAGTCAACATTTTGCCTCTGAAATAGTGCCAGAAAATGCGGATTAGGGAAATCGAGATTTTGGGAGAGTTTCGGGTCGATTTGACCTTGTGTTGACCAAAGTCAACGCTGGTCAAAGTTTGCTGCAGAAACCCTAGACTGAAAAACAGAAAGTGCTGCTGCCAGATTTCCCACATGTGGAGAGAGAAGAGATTCCAAGTGATCAAACCAATCAGATGAGGAGAGAATGTGTGAGGATGAGATGAGTGAAATGTCCTCCAACGTTGACCTTATTTATATCCATCATTGAGGGTGTGTGACACATCTGTTGGGGCACAAAACCTTAAGGCCGACCTGCACATATTTTGAATAGATTAAAAATAAATTCAAAATAAATGTTCTGCTCATTGGATCAAGATGATCTTTAGATTGATCTTGCACCTCTCCGAAAGAGGAACCCAATAAAAATATTAGTATCTTCATCTAAGCATCACAACATGGAGTTTGGACCTAGTTGTCCAAAATTAACACTCCCTCTCAACTAGGGAGAACTCCATCCACCTGTGCAATCCAAACATTGTGTGTCATCCCGCCGTAACTTGCTTTGCTGGTTTCTTTAATTCAGAACAGAAGGGGGTCAGTCACAAAGACATCATTCCTGGTTGACAAATTCAGCCCAGAGGTCCGAAACTTCTATAGGACTCACAAAGAGTCTCATACCAACCCGAAGTCAGTAGGAGGTCCGAAACCTCTATAGGACTCAGAGAGTCACATACCAACCTGAAGTTGGTTTATCTGATCCGAAGTCAGTAGGAGGTCCGAAACTCCACTTGGACTCAAGAGAGTCATATATTAACCCGAAGTTAGTTTCACTGACCTGAAGTCAGTTGGAGGTCCAAAACCTCTCTAGACTTAATCCCAGATCAAGTGGCTGGACCGTACAATCCTAAATAGAGAGTACGATAATCTCTGATGCGTCCATCAATCTTTGCTACTAGTCTCTAGCTTTTCCCACCTCACTGGCCAAATGAGAGGTACTTCCCATGAGTCCGGAACTCAAATGGGTAGGATGCATACGGGGCACAGATAATGAGAGGTGAATCAACTCAATTATCACAACGGTGGGGCAGAAGCACACCAACAAGGTTTGGCAAGCCTAGTCCTGTGGTTGCTTATAGCTCTGAGAAGCTATCCCCAAAGCCCCCCAGAGCTCCAAGAGCTCATCGTCTAACAGGACCCTCAGAATAGGGTCGTTCCACGATTCCAAGATTCTCACAGAAGGTTAGGAACATGACCTTCCTTAAGGGAATTGTGAGAATATCTGCGAGCTGCTCATCAGTTCCTATATGATCGAGCCTTACAGTGCCTCGCTGTACCATATCCCGGATAAAGTGTTACCAACCATCATCATGCTTGGATCGATCATGGAACACGAGATTCTCTGAAAAACGAATCCCCCTTTGGTTATCACAAAGGATAACGGTGGCATCTAACACATGCTCGAACAACTCACTTAAGAGCTTTCACAACCAAGTGACTTCACAACGGGCCATATATGCTGCAATGTATTTGGCCTTAGCGGTGCTCAAGGCTACCGCCTTCTATTTCCTGCCCGAAGTAGATCTACGTGTGAAGCAGTATCCAGATGTGCTCTTGCGATCCACCACACTACCAGCCCAATCGGCATTAGTATATCCAAGGAGTGTTATGCTCCTGGCAGTGAATCTCAGCCCATGGTCTATCGTGCCACAGAGATATCTCAAGAGTTCCTTGGCACCAACCCAGTGAATGTTATGATCAACCATGTGTTGACTCAAAGTGTTCACTGCACAACATATGTTCGGACGGGTGTTCACTAAGAACATCAGGCCCCCTACGAGTTGACGATA
This sequence comes from Pinus albicaulis, assembly GCA_034641835.2. Classification (NCBI taxonomy): domain Eukaryota; kingdom Viridiplantae; phylum Streptophyta; class Pinopsida; order Pinales; family Pinaceae; genus Pinus; species Pinus albicaulis. Next base: position 302,170,501 of record CM076580.1, on the reverse strand, counting down.
CTTAGTAGGATTTGCTAACATGGGCCTAGCAGTGCTGCCACTCAACTTCTTAAAGTTGAGCTCCATCGATGTCGACACGGACTTACAGTCCACCATACCAAATCTTTCCAGAAGCTTCACAATGTATTTTCCTTGAGAAAGGAAAATCTTGCCAGGTCTCTGCCAGACCTCCAGGCCTAGGAAGTAGTGCATCAATCCTAGGTCCTTCATCTCGAACTCAACAACGAGCTCCCTCTTGCACTGATGAATGAGAGGGTCAGGACTTGTCAGGAAGAGGTCGTCCACATACAACACCAGAATGAGAGGCTTCTCTCTATCAACCTTAAAGTAAAGGTTCAGATCAACATTACTACGAGTGAAGCCCAACTTCATCAGGTAGCTATCTATCCTCTCGTACCAAGCTCTAGGTGCTTGCTTCAGCCCATAGAGGGCTTTCTTCAACCTACAGACATGGGTGTCCCGATCTTGGACTTCAAACCCCAGAAGGTGCTCTATACACCTCTTCCTTTATCTCACCATGCAGAAATGCAGTCTTCACATCTATCTGATGAAGACCTCATCCTTGCGTAGCAGCAAAGGCTATGATAGATCGAATGGTGGTATATCGGGCCACGGGTGCAAATATGTCATCATAGTCAATGCCTTCCTTTTGAGAGAAGCCATGGGCAACGAATCTTGCCTTGAACTTTTCAGCACTTCCATCAGATCCATGCTTGATCTTGTAGAGCCATTTTGAGGTGAAAACTGCTTTGTCCTCCGGCCTTGGAACCACATCCCAGACATCATTCTTCATTATGGACTCATACTCTTCATGCATAGCATCCTTCCAGACTTGATGCTTTACAGCTTCCTCAAAAGATCCAGGCTCAAATTGTATAATAGTACTCATGGCTGCTAGATACCCTTGGTATCTACTCGGCTTCTTGCTTTCACGGAATGTCCCCCTTGGGGACATATGTCCCTCGGCATCCTCGAGATGGTCTCTTCCCCAGTGAAGGAGGTGGATTAGTCCAGTCCATCAGTCCTTTAGCATTGGGCATCGTCTCATCCTTCAGTTCTTCTTGATTTCCAGGCCTTGCTTCATGATCTTCCTCAGATCTCGGAAGATTGACTACTTTCCTCAGGGAGGCATCTTCGTCAAAGGTGACATCGTGGCATATCTCCACTTCCCTTTGACCAGACACATAGAATCTATAGGCCTTCGAAGTTTCACTATAGCCCAGAAACATTCCCTTCTTCCCAGAAGCATCTAGCTTGCTCCTCTTCTCTTTCGGCACATAAAAATAAACAGGACATCCAAAAACTCTAAAATGTGAGACGTCAGGTTTCTTACAAGAGAAAACCTCTTCGGGAGTTTTGGAGTCCAGAGCGGAATGTGAGCATCGGTTTTGTATGTACACAATAGTGTTCGCAGCTTCTCCCCACATAAACTTCGGTAGACCCTGGTCACATAGCATGGCACGGGCAGCTTCCACAATGTTCTTGTTCTTTTGTTCAACAATGCCATTCTGCTAAGGAGTATAGACAGTTGTGGTCTCCCTCTTGATGTCAGCTTCTCTGCAAAAGTTCTTGAACTCGTTCTTCATATCTAGTGCTATTATCGGTTTGTCGGATAGTATCACATGTCATCTCTCCCAATGGACTTCCTCCAGCCTGGTAGAGTGTATCAACACTAAACCCAATCATGATAGCTTCCTTGAAACTCTTCTTCCAGATACGCACCGTCCCATCAATGAATGTCACATTGAAACCTTTGTCTTCCATGGCTAAAATAGACACAAGGTTCTTCTTCAAATCGGGTACATATAGTACATCTTGCAAACGGAGGACTTGAACTTGAGACAAGTGGAGGATCACAGTCCCTGTCTCTTTCACGGGATATGTGGCATTATCTCCAAGGATAATTTCCAGATTAGTATCCTTCTCAACCATATCAGAAAGTGCTTAATTGAACCAAGTGATGTGCCTTGAGGCACCACTATCTATCAACCAAACATCCATAGTGTCGGGTGGAGATGCAGCAGAGAGGGCAGATACAAGAATGAAGTCATTTCTTTTATCAACAACATTTGATTCCTCATGCCTGGAATTTCTCGACCTTTTCAAAGGTTGCCCATTTCTGTCGGAGTGAGCCTTCCTCTTTCCCTTGAACCTGTTGTTCCTTTGATTGCCATTCCTCCAGTTGTTGTTGTTGTCATCATCATCAGGAGAATTCTTCTTGAAAGGGCATTCTCTAGCATAGTGACCTGGCTTGTGACAAGTGTAACACTTGACTTTCTTCCCTTGGGCCCCTGCTCTTCCATTGTTCCTTGGACCACCAAAGTTCTTCTTCTTCTTAGCATTTCCTTCATTTTCATATTCCTTCATCCTTGTCTCTTCTTGTACGCATCTCGATAGTACTTTGTCAAAATCAAGTATCACATTGTTATTGAGAGAGTAGTGTTGAACACATGCCATTCGGATGAGAGACCTCCAAGTGCAGTGAGTACCATCTCTCAATCAGCTATTGTCTCCCCAATAGCCAACAGATTGTTCCTGATCTCAGTCAGCTTCAGAAAATATGATTGAACAAACTCATCCCTGCCTTTCTTCAGATTCTTCAATTGATTCTTGAAGAATAGGACTTGATTCACATTGTTCGCCTTGAACATGTGGACCAACTTATCATACATCTCTTTGGATGTGCCTAGCTCAGAGATGTAGGCAACCAGACTCTTGTGAATTGAGTCCCTGATCATTAGCTTTGCTTTGATCTCCCCTTTCTTGTAGTTTGTTTTGGCAGCAACAGTAGCAGTGGATGGAGGCTCTTGGATTTTACCTTGCACATAGTCCATGACATCTTGGTCTTCCAAGTTAAGATCCAATGTCATCTTCCAAGCATGGAAGTCATCCTTCCCAGTCAATTTGTCATCAGCCTTAAAGCCATTGTAGTTTGAGGAACCCATCCTCTTCTTCGGTGATTGCTACAAATTAGGGCTTTGTCTTCACCTCAGCTCTGATACCATGTAAATTTATGTAGATGTTCTATGCTTGATGCAACTTTACTTTCTCTTCAATATCAGACAGCAATCACATAAACAGTAAAGTAAAAAGTTGATAGAACATACCAGTAGATCGACAGAAGACAAGCCAAAAATATATAATTGTGTTGGTGCGTTACGGCAGTCAACAAGATGCTTCAACCAGCAAAGACTCAATATGGTCAGCCAACCAACAATGTCACACAACCCTCTAAGACAACGCTGTCAGTCAACGGACAATGCAAACAACTATTAATTCAGATTGTCATTGATGTCAATATGACTTTGACTGAGATGAAGGCTGCACTATGACATATCTCTGCATTAGTATACGATGACATTGTTGATACATGATGCTACATGGCATTAATAACAATGAAGAAACCAGAGAATGTAGAAGCAACGCTGCCCCAAACATTCCTCATGTTGTCCCAAACTTTTTATGCATAAAATTTAAGAACAATCACAAAGAAAAATATGTTTCACGATCTTAGAAGCATAATTTCTTTGTGAGACATTCACCATCCTTTAGAGCATAATTTTACCTTTCTAATGAGCCCTTACACGCCCCAAAACTCCAAATAGTTTAGGAGAAAATGAATTTTTTAAGGTAATATATGTCCTATATTTTTCCTAGTCGACCTATGCTCAGATACTCATGTCAGCCCTCATGACGGCTCCTTCCTCAACAGATGTGTCTTTTCGGATAGACAAACAACTATATATATAAAGTTGCGTTCTTCCATTTCTGTGCAATTAATTCGGTGAAGAAGAACACAAATATACAAAACAGTGAAGAGTTCACATCTCGTGAACTTAGGAGTCCGAGGTTCATTGTGTGGGCATATTTTGTTTTGTGTTAGGTTAAAAACTTCGAAACAACCACCTGTAGCAGCTCACCTCAAAACTGTGAACAATAAAACTTGGACTATTGAACAGTCACCATATTAAGGGCTTGGATTTGTTGGAGAATTTACCTCAGACCTGTGACAAGGGGCTGCAAAGCCTTTCAGACCTGTGACAAGAACGGTGGACAAACCTGAAGTCTGTATCTTGGCCACTCGAACCAAATAAACAGTGTTTGGAAGCTTGAACAAACTGCGGATCTGTGGAGGGACTACAGGACAACAAACTTCGGATACCTTTCATTACCTCAAGCCTGAAATTTGTTTGTAGAAGCTCGGGCATGAAGAGGGCTATACTCGGACCTGTGGCAGCTCTTTTAGAAGCTCAGACAACAGCACCTTGAAGGCGTACTTGTGGAGCCAGGACCTATAGCAGCAAAATTTTAAATAATTAAGAGCAGTCACCATTAAGAACAGTTTGGGGAGCAGATTATTGTAGCAATGATTTGAAGATACCTGTGGCATCCTTGACAGGCACAACAGCTCGGTGCAGTGGATGGATTATGTAATATTCCCAATTAGCCTTGCTAATTGGAATATTTCATTTTTGCTTTATTTTGCCGCTTTAGCTAGAAATAATAAATAAAGTGAGAAATAAGAGGGGTTACCTCACTTTAGTCACCTCACTTTATAATAAAGTGTTCTTTCCTAGTAGATTGACGTTATAACTTAGAGAGGGGGCCTTGGGGGTCCACATGAGTATGATGGGGGAGGCATCAGGCTGACCCAAGGTAAACTGCGCAGGTCAAAGGAGAGTTAAGTTTTGGAGGGAGTTTGGCATTATAAAAGGAGAGGTTCTCACCTCATTTGGATCATTCTTGACTTTGATATTATTATTGATAGCTAGACTTCTGTCTGCTTCAGCACGCCGGTTGTTTAGTCGGTCTGCAGCACTGTTTAGTGCACGAGTGTCTCCGGTCGGAGATCTCACCCTTCGCCTCGGGGGACTTCGAGTGCCTGCCTTGGTAAGGTTATTTCTGGTTCCACCCTTAGCTTCGGGGGACTTCGAGTGCCCGCCCTAGTAAGGTTTTGTTCTGAGTACACTTTTCAGTTCCAGCAGCAAAGTAGCAGCAGTTTCTGGTGCAGATACGGGCGGCCACTCTTGTGGGTGCGCGGTTCGGGGGGGGAGAGGAAGAATGACATTTACACGCGGGGAGAGAGGACGGTCGGCCGGGGGAGAGTGAGGACGGCCCTGTCCCCGGGGAGGACCCTTCGATCCGGATGCAGGCGAGCGACGTCGGGGGGGGGACGCGAATCGACTTTGGGAGTGGACGGCTGTCCCGATTACGAAGAGGAGAGGATGCAGATGCGAAGGCCATTCGGTAGATCGACCTTGGAGAGGGTAGATGCGAGCGGTGTTGCGGTCTAGTTTGGTATGTTGCGGTCTGAAGGTATAGCACTGAATCCCGACTTGGGAGATTGCGGATACGAGGAGATATTGACAGATCTAGTCCAGATCTGAAGAGATAACATCAGATCCAGCCTTAGAGGCTGCAGATCTGAAGAGATATTGTCAGATCCAGCATAGATCTGGAGGTTTGGTAGCAGATCTGATATAGGAGAACGCAGATCAGGAGGGATAGGACGCAGATCTGATTGGAGGCTTCAGATCTATCAGATCTGAGCATTCGGGAGGCAGATCCACCAGGTAGGACGCTGATATGAGGAGCAGGCTTGTGTGAGAGGGCTCAACAACGTTTCCCTAGCATTCAGTAGCTGATCTATCTGTCTGGAGGTTTTGGTGCCTAGTGCTTCATCTGTTCCTGCGCTGTCACTAGCAGAGACAACGTTTTCCATTGGTGAGGGTTTTGGAGTTGAGCTCAGCTGTTTTCCAGTCTCCAGTCTTCAGAGCAGCTAGGACGCTGTCCTTGTTGCAGCCATTATTCTGTCTGAGAGGGTCTTCACTTGCCTAGGGCAAGGATAGGTGCACTTACTCTGATTTTCTTGTACTCCTCTCTATGTACTTTCAGATTAATAAAATGGCTCAGTTTTCTGGAATCCTATGTGCAATTGTTCAGTGATCTGGTTTAGCATTGTATTTTCTATATCTGTCTGGCAATTTCCTGTTTATTACTGGTTATTTCCCTTTGGGGATATTACAGATTAGTACCTCAGACGTGAGACCTTGAGGGACTCGAAACAGTGATCAAATACTTGATATTAGAGGTATGAACTATTTGAAGACTTGAACAGTGATGAAGACAAGTGGACAGTGAAGTCAATGAAGAATTTTTGAAGAAATAATACAGTGATGAATATGTCAAGAACATTCAAGTAAGCACTATTCACATTCTCTATTAAACCAAGCAAAGAAGGATTGGTGTCCTTGGAGTAGGAGCTCCTAAACACAAGGTTGGTGCCTTGAGAAGATAGGGTTAAAGCCCTAGAGGTCAGACCCTCATCAAAGTCCAAATTTGTGCTTGGCAACAGGTTGGTGCCTGTTTCATTAAAAGGGTTGGTGTCCTCACTCATCTATTGTATACTATTATTAACAAAGGGGATTGAAGTTCTTATTAATCCTTAATATTATCATTATACACCTCTTTGTCTTTAAATTGTGAAGAATCTAACTGGCAATAATATACAATTGAAAAGAAATACTGATTGATCCCCCTCTCAGTATTTCCAACAATTGGTTTCAGAGCCAACTTCTTCATTATCAGCCTAACAGCTGGAAGAAGGATTCGTAGGCACAATGAAGAACATGGAAGCAACAGGGAAACTAGCTATTGTTGATGGAACAAATTTTATTTTTTGGAAAAAGAGGATGTCCTACTATCTAATGTCTCTTGGCCCTGAAGTATGACACTCTGTTTTGGATGGGTACAAAGCTCCCGCTGGTCTTCCAATTGATCCAGATGAAAGAAAAGCCTACATTGCTAATGCCAAAGCTTTAAATTCCATTACTAGTGGAATCACCGATTCTGAATTTATGAAAGTCATGAACTGTGACTCAACCAAAGAAGTATGGGATAAGTTGGTTTCTCTATATGATGGGGACTCCAAAGTTAATAAGGCAAAGCTTCAAACCTATAAAAGACAATTCGAGAGTTTGAAAATGGATGATGAAGAAGATATTGCATCATACTTCCTCAGAGTAGCTGAAGTGGTTAACTCTCTTAAAGGACTAGGGGAAAATCTTGAAGAAAGCACCGTTGTTCAAAAAATCGTGAGATCGCTTCCTGACAGATTTGACTCCAAAGTAAGCGCCATAGAAGAAATGAAGGACCTAGATACTCTCAAGATGGATGAACTTCATGGAATTCTTTTTGCCTATGAGATGAGGAAAGGATCCCAAATTTCAAAGAAGCAACTTTCAAAGCCTCAAGATCTACAAAAGAAGGAAAAGGATGGAATTGCAACAACGATGAATCTGATACTGAAAACGAGTTAGCTCAATTTGTACGAAGACTAAAAAGGGGATCTAAGCTAAAAGGTAAGTACCCTCTTATTTGTTTCAATTGTGGAAGAATAGGTCATTACGCTGCAAAATGTCCTCATAAACATGATAATGATGATGAAAAAGACTCTAAAAGAATGATGTACAAAAAGAAAGGGTTTAATAAGAAGAACTTCTTCTCCAAACAAGATGAATCTGATGAAGATGAATTTGTAGTCATAAAAAAGAAATCAACTAGAAATGTGCGTCATTACAAAGAAAGCGATGATGAATTAGATGAGGAAAGTAATTATGTTGGAAGCAAAGAAACGTTATTCATGGCATTTACAAATAATGATGACTCAGAACTAGAAGATGAAAGAAACATAGATAGTTTGCTAATGAGTGCCATTGAAGAAAATGAGAATCTACAAAAGAAGATAATTTCTCTCAAAATAGAAAGAGAGGAAGCAAAAAGAAGGGAAGACTTCTTGAGCATTAAGCTAAAAGAGAAGGATGATATCTGTGAAAAACGTGAAGCTAAAATAGTATCTCTAAGAATGGAATTAGAGCAAGTCAAAAGGAGTTGGCAAAGCTCTCTAGCTCTTGACAACATTCTTAATACTCAAAAACCTCAACATGACAAGTCTGGAATTGGTTTCAAAGAAGAATCATCAAGTACAAAGAATAATGCCAGAAGTTACGCTGATGTCCTCTTTTGCCATCCAAAAGAAGAAAAGTCATCTCGTCAAGAAAAAATTCACATCTCAAAACCAAGAATTGAAGAAAAAGCAACTCCAAGGAAGAATGTTGGTTCAACCTATGGATACTACAACAGGTATCAAACTATTTTTCTTGGGCATTGTTATAATTGTAAAAACTTTGGGCATCAAGCTAAGCATTGCAAGTCTCATAAGAATGAAGCACCAAGATTGAATGATCAAACAAACCAACTGCATGGTCCTAAAGAGCAAGGACAAATCAAAACTTACAATTCCTTTGATCCTTTGGCTAAGTTTGATTTGTCTTGCTCATTATGTGGTAATTATGATCATAATGAACAAAATTACCCTCTCAAAAGGGAGAAAGCTAAAAAAGTAAATCTCAAAACTGATAAATGTGGCCTAGCTTTATGTGCTCATAGTGAAGAAAATCATTGGTTCGTGGACAGTGGATGCTCAAGACATATGATAGGTGACCAAAAGAAGTTTATCTCATTGAACAAGAAAAATGGAAATGTATCCTTCGGAAGTGGATCCGCTAAAATCATTGGAAAAGGAACTGCTACCCTTGTCAATGGACTAGGAAAGGCTCAAAATACCTTGCTGGTAGAAGGGCTCAAACACAATCTCTTAAGTGTCAGCCAGATTTGTGACCAAGGACATAATGTTGTCTTTAGTACAAAACATTGTGAAATAAGAGACTCATCCTCAGGAGAACTTGTGGCGAAAAGAGTAAGAACACCAGATAATGTTTACATTCTCAGTAGAATCCAAGAAGATAAATGTTACTTAAGTCAAATAGATGAAAGGTTGGTTATGGCACAAGCGATTCAGGCATACAAGTTTTGATAACCTAGTCAGCATCAACAAAATTAATGCAGTAAGGGACATTCCAAAAATGTGCAAACCAAATCAAGTTGTATGTGGCCCATGCCAACATGAAAAGCAAACCAGAACTAGCCACAAAACTAAGGAGTTCTCAACATCAAAACCTTTGGAAATCATTCATGCAGATTTGTGTGGGCCAACTAGAACTCCATCTCTTCAAGGTGAAAGGTACTTTGCTCTATTTGTTGATGACAATACTAGAATGATGTGGATATATTTCATAAAATATAAATCTGAAGCATTTGAATGTTTTAAGAATCATAAGGCTCTCATTGAGAATGAAAAAGATTCTAAGATTAAATGTCTTAGAATGGATAGAGGAGGAGAATTCACCTCGAAAGAATTTGATGAATTCTGTAAAGAGCATGGAATCGAAAGAGAACTCTCTACTGCTAGGACACCCCAACAAAATGGAGTAGTTGAAAGAAGGAACCGAACCATTCAAGAAATGGCAAGGACAATGCTACTAGCAGCTGATTTGCAACCAAAATTTTGGAGAGAAGCAGTTGGCACCGCAGTTTATACCTTAAATCGAACTCAACTAAGACCAAATAATGTAAAGACTGCTTATGAGTTATGGAAAGGAAGACCTGCTGCAGTAAAATATTTCAGGGTTTTTGGAAGCAAATGTTTCATAAAAATAAATGATGACTCACCAGGTAAATTTGATTCTAGAGTTGACGAAGGAATATTTCTTGGATACTCCACTAGAAGCAAAGCTTAGAAATGTTACAACAATTATCTACGAAGAATAGTGGAAAGCATTGATGTGAAGATTGATGAAGGCCTTCCAGAAAAAAGAATTGAAGATCATGAGTTGAGTCTTTCTTTGAACAAAGTGAAGAAGAAGAATCTGAAAAAGAAGAGGAGAATGGAAAACCCCATAGTGAACCTTCACAAACTCCTTCTAAGATCAAATTTATTCAAAGACATCATCCGGAGGAACAAGTCATCGGAAATATAGATGATGGAATTCAAACTCAAAGAAGGATGATAAACACCCCAAGAAAAGATGATGTTGCTCTATTATCTTTAATAGAACCTGAAAATTTTTCTCAAGCAAGCAAAGATCCTTACTGGATAAAGGCCATGGAAGAGGAAATATCTCAAATCGAAAAAAATGAGACTTGGGAAATAGTACCTCACCCAAAAGATAAAAATATAATTGGAACAAAATGGGTATTCAAAAACAAGATGAATGAAGACGGACAAATCATCAGAAATAAAGGCAGACTTGTCTGCAAAGGATACTCACAAATTGAAGGAATTGACTTCGAAGAAACCTTTGCACCAGTAGCTTGAATGGAAGCCATAAGAATGTTTTTGGCATTTACTTGCTCAAAAGGATTCAAGGTTTATCAAATGGATGTAAAATTAGCATTCCTGAATGGAGATCTCAAGGAAGAAGTTTACATGGAGCAACCAGAAGGATTTGATCTTGCTGAAGAAAAAGACTTTGTATGCAAACTAAAAAAGGCCTTGTATGGATTAAAACAAGTCCCTAGAGCATGGTATGCAAAGTTGGATCACTATCTGCAACAAGAAGGTTTCAAAAAGGGAGTGGCAGGTAGCAATCTCTACATGAAGATGGACAAGGGAAAACTTCTGATCACTCTTGTTTACGTTGATGATCTAATCTTTGCTAGCAATGATGAAGAAATGAGCCACGAATTTGCTCTAAATATGTCCAAAAAATTCGAGATGTCAATGATTGGTGAGTTGTCTTATTTTCTTGGGCTGCAAATATCTCAAACTTCTGCAGGCATGTTTATATCTCAGGCAAAATATCTTAAAGACATGCTTAAAGATATGGGATGGAAGATTGTGCACCGATGAGCACACCGATGACCACAGATTGTAAATTAAGCAAAGATGATAATACCCCTCTCATAGATGCAACTCTTTACAGGTCAATAATTGGAGCTCTCCTATACTTAACGGCTACAAGACCAGATAATATGCAAGCAGTAGGAATGGTAGCAAGATTTCAGTCAAGTCCTAAACAATCCCATCTAGTAGCTGTGAAAAGAATTCTCAGATATCTGAAAGGAATCACTGATTTCGGTCTTTGGTATCCTAAGAGTTCAACTCTTATTGTGACAGCTTATTTTGATGCTGATTGGGCCGGAAGCGTGGATGATTGAAAAAGTACCAGTGGAAATGCTTTCTTTATGGGAGATTGTCTTGTATCTTGGCTCAGCAAAAAGCAATCATCTATATCTTTTTCTATAGCTGAAGCCAAATATATAGCCACTGCTGATTGTTGTACACAAATTCTATGGATGAAGGAAGCCTTGAAAGATGTCAACATAGAAACTAAGCAACGAATTACTATTTTCTGTGATAATACTAGCGCCATCAGTCTTTCAAAGAATCTGGTAATGCACTCAAGGACCAAACATATTCCAATCAAATACCACTTTCTCCGTGAACAAGTTGTTGAACACAATATCATGTTGGAATACGTCAATACAAAAGAGAAAATTGCGGATATCTTTACAAAACCCCTTCCACGAGAAGCATTTGAGAATCTTCGCCAAAAGATGGGGGTCATTGCTCTTGCATCACATTAAATCGAGTAGCATGTCAGGGGTACAGTTTGTTAGGGGGAGCAGCATGACAGGGGGAGCACTTTTTGCACCCCATTGCCATTGATGTCAAAGGGGGAGAGAACAATAATATTGCCATCCAATGACAAAGGGGGAGATTGTTAATTCAGATTGTCATTGATGTCAATATGACTTTCACTGAGATGAAGGTTGCACTATGACATATCTCTGCATTAGTATATGATGACATTGTTGATACATGATGCTACATGGCATTAATAACAATGAAGAAACCAAAGAATGTAGAAGCCACGCTGCCCCAAACATTCCTCATGCTGTCCCAAACTTTTTTATGCATAAAATTTAAGGACAGTCACAAAGAAAAATATGTTTCACGATCTTAGAAGCAAACTTTCTTTGTGAGACATTCACCATCCTTTAGAGCATAATTTTACCTTTCTAATGAGCCCTTAGACGTCCCAAAACTCCAAATAGTTTAGGAGAAAATGAATTTTTTAAGGTAATATATGTCCTATATTTTTCGTAGCCGACCTATGCTCAGATACTCATGTAGGCCCTCATGACGGCTCCGTCCTCAACAGAGGTGTCTTTTCGGATAGACAAACAACTATATATATAAAGTTGCGTTCTTCCATTTCTGTGCAATTAATTCGGTGAAGAAGAACACAAAAATACAAAACAGTGAAGAGTTCACATCTCAGGAACTTAGGAGGCCGAGGTTCATTGTGTGGGCATATTTTGTTTTGTGTTAGGTTAAAAACTTCGAAACAATCACTTGTAGCAGCTCACCTCAAAAATGTGAACAATAAAACTTGGACTATTGAACAATCACCATATTAAGGGCTTGGGTTTGTTGGAGAATTTACCTTGGACTTGTGACAAGGGGCTGCAAAGCCTTTCAGACCTATGACAAGAACGGTGGACAAACCTAAAGTTTGTATCTTGGCCGCTCGAACCAAATAAACAGTGTTTGGAAGCTTGAACAAACTGCGGATCTGTGGAGGGACTACAAGACAACAAACTTCGGATACCTTTCATTACCTCAAGCCTGAAATTTGTTTGTAGAAGCTCGGGGATGAAGAGGGCTATACTCGGACCTGTGGCAGCTCTTTTAGAAGCTCAGACAGCAGCACCTTGAAGGCATACTTGTGGAGCCCGGACCTATAGCAGCAGAATTTTAACTAATTAAGAGCAGTCACCATTAAGAACAGTTTGGGGAGCAGATTATTGTAGCAATGATTTGAAGATACTTGTGGCATCCTTGACAGTCACAACAGCTCAGTGCAGTTGTGACTGTGACCTTGAGGGACTCGAAACATTGATCACATACTTGATATTAGAGGTATGAACTATTTGAAGACTTGAATAGTGATGAAGACAAGTGGACAATGAAGTTAGTGAAGAATTTTGGAAGAAATAATACAGTGATGAATATGTCAAGAACATTCAAGTAAGCACTATTCACATTCTCTATTAAACCAAGCAAAGAAGGATTGGTGTCCTTGGAGTAGGAGCTCCTAAACACAAGGTTGGTGCCTTGAGAAGATAGGGTTAAAGCCCTAGAGGTTGGAGCCTCATCAAAGTCCAAGTTTGTGCTTGGCAACAGGTTGGTGTCTGTTTCATTAAAAGGGTTGGTGCCCTCACTCATCTATTGTATACTATTATTAACAAAGGGGATTGAAGTTCTTATTAATCCTTAATATTATCATTATACACCTCTTTGTTTTTAAATTGTGAAGAATCTAACTGGCAATAATTAACACTTGAAAAGAAATATTGATTCACTCCCCTCTCAGTATTTCCAACAATAGCAGCATCAACTAGGTCAACCCTGAAAAGTCAATGTCAACTTTTTGCCTCGGAAAGAGTGCTAGAAAATGCGGATTAGGGAAATCGAGATTTTGGAGAGTTTTGGGTCGATTTGACCTTGCGTTGACCAAAGTCAACGCTGGTCAAAGTTTGCTGCAGAAACCCTAGACTGAAAAACAGAAAGTTCTGTTGCCAGATTTCCCATGTGTGGAGAGAGAAGAGACTCCAAGTGATCGAACCAATCAGATGAGGAGAGAATGTGTGAGGATAAGATGAGTGAAATGTCCTCCAACGTTGACCTTATTTATATCCATCATTGAGGGTGTGTGACACATCTGCTGGGGCACAAAACTTTATGGCCGACTTGCACATATTTTGAATAGATTAAAAATAAATGTTCTGCTCATCGGATCAAGATGATCTTTAGATCGATCTTGCACCTCTCCGAAAGAGGAACCCAATAAAAATATTGGTATCTTCATCTGAGCATCACAACATGGAGTTTGGAACTGGTTGTCCAAAATTAACAAAAGTTCTAGTTTATTTTCGAATAAATTTCTAGAAGTTTCAATTCATTGTTTTCTTATTTCAATCTGCATGGACTAATGTGTGACTTGAGTATTGTAGGAGCATTCTTTTTGGATCAAGCATGGGGGGAAGTCTTTGGGAGACCAACCCTCTCTTGAAGCACCTTCAAAGGAACTCTCATTTGTTATTTGGATTTTCATAGTTTATCTTATGAAAAAGTTTCTTGCAGGGATTCCTTTGGACATAGTTTGTATGCATGCAATCATTTAAAAATATTTTAATTTTCATTGTGCTTCATTAGATCATATTTTGCTATTTAAAGAGTTTAAGCATGGCTAGATAAAGAGGAGAGTTTACTCTTCCTCTTTGGCTTAGCCCTTTATAGATTAATTTGCAATATTTTGTGATTTTGTTTGTCTAACACTTGGTTTTTTTTGTAGTATTCTTTTTCTAACTTCTTTTCTTGTAGCAACTTGTGGGATTCACCTTCAAGAAACTACTAACAAATTGTTGCAGGACCCTTGAGCTCTAATGTTAAACGAGAATGACTCTCTCTTTTTCCTTTGGTCGTTGGCAGTTAAGGAGCTTCCTTGAGGAGGGCCAAGTTCCTTTTGTGGCTTCTTCTCTCTCTCTTGGCCGTGAGCATTGAGGAGGCTTAGCCTCTCTTCTTCACTTTTAAAAATCTGATTTCTATTGAGTCTTTATATTGCAGAAATTTCTCATCAAAGATAAGTCTAAGACCTCAAGTTTCATTTGTATAGGTTTTCTTTGAGCTTGTAGGAGGCTTCATAGTCTCTTACCTCTAACAACCAATAAAATTTCTGATTTTGGGAACGTGGGTTTTACCCATTAGCATCTCAATCTCTCCATTTTTTGGAGAGGACTTGTGGTGTGATTTGTTGATTTCTTTAAATTGCATGCATCTCATCTAATTGGTCAATTAACACAACCATGCATTTCATTCATTTCACTAGTTATTCACTTTAATTAGCTACAAGTTTTAAAAGCATTTACTTTCATAGCAAATTCAGATTTTTATATGCAAACATCTTTACTTGAGTTTATTTAGCTTGAAATCATACTTCAAATTTGCTTATGCTTCACCATTGAGCACACTCTACAATTTTAAGTTTGATGCATTAAGTAAAACTACATTTTATTTCATAACAATAAAATATATTTCAAGTTGAAGTTGAATTTTTGTTTTCTTGTTAATTTACTTTTAGATCTTACATGCTCCAAGCATCACTAAAATTTACCTCCAACTTAAATTGGTTGAATAGACATTTTAGGGACCCTCTACCTCTATGGACTCCTCACTGTGAGATCCAAACCTTTGGGCGAGGGTGAGGTCTGAAGATTATAGTTCATTTGTAATCTTGCTTTAGAGCTAACTAATAAAATAAACCAAGAGCACTATCTCATTACATTTACTTGCAAATTTCTCAAATTTTTTGCTATCTTGATGGTTTAAAGTTGCTCATGCAAATCTTATTTCAAAAAGCACTTTGGATGTAAGCATTTTAATTTCTTAAATTTTTCAATAAGTTTAATTCTATGGTACTTGAAATTTGCTTACTTTTGCAACTTCATTGCATGTTGTCATTTTAATGGTCATTATGCTTATGGATGATTGATATATCTTGTTTCATTGGCAAGTACCCTTGTTTGGTGTTGCAAATTTAATTGCATGTTGATATCTTGGTCTAACATTTGAGTTTTTCTATCACCTCATTTACATTATCCAAAGTAGATTATTAATTGTTTGTATTTTGGCAAGATATCTTCACATGTTTTGATTCACCAATTTATTTATCTTAAAAGCATTCTTGTATCTTGCATTTATAATAACTTGTGTGAACTGTTTCTTGTTTCACTTTTCATGATTACTTTTGCTCTCTATTTGAAAGCATTTCACTTCATTTAAGCAAATACAATTTCATTTTAAGAGAAATACTCTGAAGGCACTGGTCTTTCATATTTTTCATGCTCATCTTATGTATTGATGGTTATTGCTCATATCACTTGTTTGCTTATAAATCTTAAGAAGTAATCTATTTAACTCTAACAACTCTCCTAGAAAACTCACATCTTTAACTTAGTTTTTCTTTAGGGACCACCCCCCATAGCTAACCTAGGAGATAACTTAAACAGAGAGAGTCGGGATTAGTGTGACATCCCCTTCTCTGAGTTCCTTGCCACCAACCACACCTTCTGGGGTTAAAGGCTTTTCCCGCTAACTAGTAGGTAGGTGTAGGCGACATGGCGATAACAGGGCCAAGAAGCTTAAGCCATGGTTCTATGAACCGTGTAGGATCATCAAGAGAGTGGGGGAAGTCGCTTATGATTTGGAGCTTCCGGAGGGGAGAAAGATACATAATGTGGCCCATGTGTCTTGCTTGAAGAAAGTGTTGGGACAACATGTCACATCTTCATCCGAGTTGCCTCCCTTAGATGAGGAAGAACAATTGGTTTTGGTTCTAGAGGAGGTATTGGAGGTGAGAGAGAGGAAATTAAGGAGTAGGGTCATCAAAGAATATCTTGTTTGGTGGAAGGATCTACCTGTTGAGGACGCCACATGGGAGGGGGAGAAGATTCTTTAGCATTCGGGGCTAAAATTTCCAGAGGACAAGCAATCTTGGGTGGGAGGACTGTAATGTCCCCAATTAGTTGAGCATGGATATATTATTCTTGCTACCTAACTGTTTCCTTTAGGTCAACACAAGGGGAAATTTACTAAGGAGACTAAGGATTTTTGCCCAACTCTACTTTTGAGATTATTATTATTAAATAAAATGGGGCAAAAGTCGCTTGGATAAAATAAGTGACTTTATCAATAAAGTAATAAAAAGGGAGTTTCTAGAAGATTGGAGAAGATCTGACAAAATCTTCAAAAAGGGAAAGGAGGCTATTCATTATTCATTCTTATTTGTGATAGTTTCTCGAGGATTGATTTGGGCTTAAGCAAGTCTAACATGAGGGTTTCAAGCAAAGCTCTCTAACTTGTTTTGATGGAGTTTGAGTGCCACCCTAGTTTTATTGTGGGGAAATTATTTAGATTTTCATTTGTGCTTAAATTGCAGGTGAATTGCAGTATAGGTTGAATTGCCATTATTGGGAGGCCGAGTTGTTTTGCAGGTGGTTTATTGGGGTCTGAATTGGCTTGATCAAGGAGGAATAATTTATCTAAACAAGAGGGCCGAATTATCTCAAGCAGAAGGGACGAATTCTTGGTGTTGAAGGAGGCCGAATTTCATTTCTCTTTGGAGGCCAAATTGATTTGTGATAGCCAAGTTTGCACTGCGGCAAAAATCGAGTTGCCAAGGAGGTCGAGTTCATCTTCAGAAGCTGAATTCGCTTGTGATTCTTGGAGTCCGAGTTGCTTGTTTCCTTGGAGGCTAAGTTGCTTATTCCCTTGGAGGCCAAGTTGTTTGATTTAATTGGTGGGTCAAATTCATTTTTCTAATGAGTCCGAGTTCTTCATCACATTTTGGGACGCTGAGCTTATCTATTGGGTCCAAGATCATTTGTGAGGTCGAGTTCTTTTAGAAGGCTGAGTTATTGCTATCTTTGGAAGCCGAGTTGTTGTTTGAGATTAGTCATAGAAGGGGTTGAGTTATCTTATTTTCCAGGCCGAGATTCCTTGTGAGCCGAGTCCATTTTATGATGGCTTATATCATTATTTCTAAGGGCCGAATTGGCCCATTCTATTGTCAGAGCTGTATCCTCGGTTCATATTGATTTTTCATTGTAAAAGCCTTCAATCAAATTAGTAGTCTTTGATTTTCCCTTCATATCTTCTTGCTGAAAGTGTTCATTACTTTTCTTACAAAGTGTTGATGAAATATTTGTTTATTAAGTGTTTAACAAAAGACATCAAATAAAATTTGAATTTCTAAATTATAATAGTACATTTTAGAAGAAGGTATATTATACAAGGCTTCTCAAGTAGTGCCCCTCCTATAGCCATTGGGCCATTAAGGGAGGTCTTACTGGACTAGGATTGAAGATTAACCCCCCATTTAAGGTGAGAGAACAAGATCATGGTCAAAGCCCATCATTCTTCTAGATCACCCAACGATCCATATCAAAAGTTCAAAGACAAACAAGTATAAGCACCTGATTGCAAAATGACTAAAGTACCTTTTGAGTGCAAGCCCACCTTCGTGCTGTGAATAATTGAAAAAAATATCGCTTATTGCAATCAACCGGTAATTATCTAATGTATTTAAGTCTGAGTAAATTAATATACCACAAATATTGAATAAAAACACGATTACAATATTCACAAAAATAAACTGCGGAAACTCTGATAGAAAACCAATCACAAAATGGACACAATATTTTCGGACAAAGCGTCCTTGGAAAAACCTTGAAGGGAAAACTAATTCTTCAAATCTAAGAGTTTTATTAATCATCAACAAATTCTACAATTGATGATTATTACAATACCGCTTGACGAACCCTGACAAAGCTTCAGCAAAATATTTCTTCACCTCCATAAGTCGATCTGACCACTGGAAGGCTCACAACCTCCTTCTACAACCTGACAGAACCTCACATTGGAAAATACGACTTGTACGACCTTACACGTGTGGCTCCTCTGCCTCTCTGATGCTCACAACATGCACAAAATTAGCCTCTTGGCTTTGTTAGCAACTTGTAGTGCCCTCCTGGCAATCTGTATGGCCTCCTCTCGACATTCTGTATGGTCTCCTCCTGTCACTCCATAAGCATTCTCGACCTCTCTCAGAGAAAAATTGGCCTCTCTTGGAAGCCTCACGACCTCAATAACTTGGCCTCCGTGTCTGCTGAAAAAAATGCTAGGAGAATTCCTCCTCTGGATCTTGGAAACTGGAAGAATGCTGCTGAAAGAAAACTTCTGAAATATTCACTGCTTTAACTATTGTTGAAACCCTCACTGGTGTCAAACCCCACGCTATCACTGCGCCCTCTTCATTGCAATGAATGATCTCCAAGACTGCCCATCGATTTCCTTTATAATTTCTCTTTAAGAAATCAACGAGCAGGACCTAGATCTGAAATGATTTAATCAATGGCTAAGATCGCTTAGAAACTTGGCTAGAAGTCCCTAGAGGAAAATTGACCATGTCTCAATTATTACGAATTAATTAATTTGTTTCCCTAAGTTAAAACTTAGAAAAATAATTAAAACTAATTAATTAATTTAATAAGACATTGACATTCAAAAGAACAACTGGGGCTTGGAGATATTTTCCGCTCTTGTGTTCCTAGCCTCATTGACACCACCTGAGGCTAGAACATCTGTCTCAGCTACATCAACCAACTCTCCCTCTTAGTGAGGAAGGTGTTCTATATTCAACACCATTGTGCTCTGTGCTCACATCTAGAACACTTGTCACCTTGAGTACCCCATGGCCCATTTCATTATGCCATAGCTCTCCTGGACTGCTACTGCAAGTGATGAGTGCAAACTCATCCTCTATTCATCTAAAAAGCTCATCTGCAACTACCACGGTTTGCTTCTCGCCCTGCTTGTCACCTTTCTTCTTTTGCAAGCAATTGCTGCGTTAATGGCAAAACTTATAATAGCCATATCAATTGATCTTGGACATGTCCTTCTTTTCCTCCTTGCAGCTGGACACTTTACTAGATCCCTTCTTCGCTTTGCCCTTGCTCACAAGAGCAACATTCTCGCTGTCATCTCCCTTCTGCCCAAAACTGCTGCTAGTACCGTTGTTGCTCAGTTGAAGCTCCTCCTTGTTGATTTTTGGGTAGCATCGAATGTGCTCTAGTTCCAAAATTTTGTGGAGGGGCTAGAACACATGAGATCTCCAAGACTCGGAAATCGTTTGGAGAAATTCCACCCGAAGTGAAAGTTATTCAAATAATTAATTATTTTTAATAGAGCCTAAGTTAAAACTTAGGGAATTAAAATTATTAAAGTGGATTAATTTGACATGTGGGTGAGAAGCTTCTAAGTGACGAGGATCAAGTCTAATTTAATCATAGTCGTTTATTAAGGATTAGATCACGATCGTTGATTCATCAACAGGAAAAGTATAAATGAAGGCTTGAGGGTTAGTTGGAACACACACACAATGGATGAATCTAGAGATCGAATTCTTCTGACGGAGTAGTGCTCGGACAAAGATAAGATCTAAGTGATTCAGTTGTAGCGAGGGGCAAAAGCAGTTATTGGTCGGAGGACCAAGAGTACATAGCAGAGCAAGGGCAACAGAGACATCATAGAAGCAACGCAGCCACCAGGAGAAGTGACGCAGTCCTCAGAGAGGGTGACACAGGCCCACGCAGGGCTCATGTAGGGGCAGCGCAAAGCTTCCTAGAGACAGTCCGAGATTTAGCTAGAGATCGAGGTTTTTGAGCTGAGAGTGCTGAACTCGATTTTTTGAGAGGCAAATCAGCGCAGAGAGAAGGTGATGCAGACTTCATCCATCCCCACGCATGCCTACGCATCTACTGCGCAGAGGCAGCACAAAGGGAGCTGAGGTTTTGCTAGTTCGACCTTGGATCAGCCAGGACATGCAGTGTGAGGTAAAACTCACTATTTTATCTGTCTACCGAGGATTTTCTTTGTTGGGTGAACTAGATTTGGCACCCTAGTTGTACTCAAAATACCACTGCTTAATAGTACAAATCCTCAGATATTTTGCACCGATTTTCCCACATTGGGTTTTTTCGGGGACAATTGACCAAAAATAAGTGTGTCCTTTGTGTGATTGCTTCATTTATTTTTTAGTTCTTGATCTATATATTGGTGTAGGCTGCAATGTATTTGTATTAGAATTTATTGAATTATTCCGTAAATAACTTGTTAAATGAAGAAAACAAGTAGGTAATACAAATTAGATAATTGCAGTAGGATTTCTGTATGTTTAGATTCAGAAATTTTCACACTCCTGTGTGAAGTCGTTCGAAAAGCATTCCTAAGTAGTAAAATCAGATCTTCTACTAACCACTTGCACGAAAACATCCCACTGCTTTTGAAACCCATTCAGGGTTCTTCTCACAAGCTCTTCATCCTCGACCTTCTCTACAATGGCTGCTAGTTCATCTTTGACTGTCCTGATGCAGGTGAGATAACTGATAGCATTTTCTCCCTTATTTTGTCTGGTGCTCCTGAGCTTCTCTCTTAGGGATAATTTTCAGATTCATATTTTTATCCTGGAAAAGTTTGTTGAGGGCATCCCACATCTTCTTGGCTATATCTTCTTCTGCTAAATGTGGAACTACGTGGTCCTTGATGATATTTAGAAGAATATGCCTAGCCTTGGCATCATCTTTCTGGTACTCATGCAACATGATATGATCTGTTGGTACAACAATATGTGCCATAGCAAACTCCTTCAGCCCATACTCTTCTAAAATAAGAAGGCACTGAATTCTCTAGACACCAAAGTTCAATGCACCATCCAACCTATATTGATCACTCAATCTTGCTGAAGCCATTAACAAATCCCTTGAGGGAAAATAAAAATAATATCTCTTCTACTAGCTAACAAAAGTATTTGGAAAACCTCACGGTCTCTCTCTGCAAGTGATCTCAGCTGCTACTGGTCAAGTCACACTTATTTTGTGAAATTTCTGTAATATCCCTTTTCAGGGATATCTCTCAAACACAAGCGAACTCCAACCAGAGATGGACTGGGAGGGCATTTACCAGATATTTCACCTCTGAGAAGAGGGTGAAATCTGGAGGCTATCTGGCCCTTTCCAGACTCTGTCTAAGAGTATGGGGAAAACACACCAAGTGGTATGGAAACTGGAATGCTCGAGGTGAAAAATAACAGTAGTGCAAGCATATCATAGCATATATATAGAACATGTAACAGATACTCAAGAAATGCAGAGAGAATGCTGAGCCATTTTATTATACTGAGAAATATAAATGAGTATAATAGGTGATCAGAGTGATGGCACCTAAACTTGCACAAGGCAAGTGAAGAAATACTCTCAGAATGCTGATGGAATGGCTGCTCTATGATCTACGTCCAAGCTGCTGGAAAACTGCCGTGTAGCTGCTACTGCTGGAACAAGATGAGTAACTGGGGCTGCTCCCCTACTCGGAATAAGCTGAAACTCTGGAATCAGCCTCTACTCACCAAACCCAGAAAAGCCCAGAGAGCGTTTCTGGAATGGCCAACTCCCGAAAATCACCCCCTTGAGGATCTACGCTATCCTCCAAGGCTCTGCGCTGACATTGAAGGGAATCCACCAAAATACTGCCCCAAACTCTGCCAAAATCCTCCAATAGGCAAGGGTTGGCCCCTTGCTCAATCTCCAAGCTTGAAACCTCCAAAAGAAACCCAATCCGGAGCTCCCCAGAAATGGACTGCATCCTCCCTCTCAAGATTGCACAGTCTATGAATGCACTGCTCCTCCACAAAAGCCAAACACCAATCCTCCTGCAAAATACTGATGGGACAACCTCACCCGAGCAGGCACTCGAAGTCCCCTGGGGCTGAGGGTGAGATCTCCAAACGGAGACACTCGGTGCACTAAACAGTGCTGCAGACTAGCTAAACAACCAGCGTGCTCAAGAAGTCGAAATGACTAGCTCTATATCATAAACATCGAATGATCAAAATGAGGAGGCTCTCCTCTCTATATAGCATTGGCCTCTCTCAAACCCTAAGGCCCACCTCCTCCAACGTAGCCTCCCTTTGCCACGTGCTCAACTTGGCCTGCGCAGTCCCTCCATGTGGTCTACGTGGGCCCCCTCTCTACGTGGTCTCTTGGCCCCCTTGGCTCACTTAAGTTACAATGTTGTGTCTACTAGGGAGTGCACTTTATTTTTAGAGTGAGTTATGTCCCCCTCTACTCACTTTTATTTATAATCTAACTACATAAGGCAAAATTGACCAAAATCGAATATTCCAATTAGCCATTGTTAATTGGGAATATTACACTTTCATTGCCCACTGGAATTGCACACTGGCCCTCCCAGAAACTCGCACTGCCTCCAGAAAATCACTCTCACGAATTTCTTTGCCTCCAACAACCAGAGAAACCCACTCGCACTACCTCCAGAAAATCGATTTGGCAACCGGTAAATGAAATTGCCTTTAGCAACACGCACTGGTAAACTGGAAATTCACATTGGTTAATTTAGCCTCCCTCTTGTAGAAAATAACACTAGTAAAATTCCTCCAAGTAAATCTTGGGAAAATTTCCTTGAAATGTAGCAACAGGAATTTATTATTCTAACTGATTAATCATGCTGTTTATTTGTTTTGGAAAATAACAAATAAATGAACCTGCATTTTCTTGACAATAAAATTAAGTTGTGGAAAATAAACTAGAACTGAGAAAATAGAGCACACAGACGATAAAAACGACACCAATATTTGTGGAAAAAAGTCACCAGAAAAACCCAACTGGGAAAACTGGTGCAACAGATGAGGTTTTATTTTTATTATGAAACAACAAAATCTGAGTACAATATCTAGATGCCCAACTGGCTATCCTCAGCAAAATAATCTGGCCAAAATATCTGAGACAATTTGTCTCACTCCACACCTGATCTGACTCCAGAAACTAACACTACTGGCTGCTCGAACTGGCCCCGCGTGAGCCTCTACGCAATGCTTGTGGAGGCCCTACTCACACTCCTCTTAGAACTGCTCGAAATCTGAAGTCCTGGCTAACTCTGCCTCCGGAAGTGACTCGCTAGGCCTTCTGGAAATTTTCCTGACCTCTTGAACCTAAATCACCCTGGTCCTTAGCTGAATTGAATTGCCTTCTTGAGGCTTTTGCGTAACCTCTGCGCAACCTCTGAGTGCAATAAATTGACCTCACTGCAACTGACTCTGCGGAATTGGAAAGCTCCTCCAGAATCTCACTTCTGCTACTCCTCGACATTCTGCTTCCTTCTGGCTCGAACTCTTCTTCGTTGCTCGACTTCTACATCTGTATAGCTCGATCTGCCAAGGAACTCGCTCTCCTAATGTGTTTGGTGTTCATCTGCAACCCCATATATGAAAATTTCACTATTGAAATCCTATTGAAACAATTGATTAGATTTCTCCTATTTGTTAATTACTGAACAAATTATTTACGATGTTACACAATAAATATTGAAATCAAATACACTGCAACCTACACAACATAAAATATTGCGGAAAATACAATGCAGGAAAGATAGAAACACACACACAAGTACACCGTTATTTTTGGACAATCGTCCCCGGAAAAACCCAACTTGGGAAAACCGGTGCAGCAATTGAGGGTTTTAATTATTATGTAGTAGTAATATGAGTACAAATCTTTGGATGCCCAAAATGGCTATCCAATACAGAGAAATACTGACAAAAGAGTTAGTGAGAAGATCTCACACTGACACTGGCAATCCGACACTGATCTCAACTGGAGAAGAGTTGCCCTACGCTATCTCTGCGCAGATACTGTGTTAGCCTACGCATTCCTTGCGTCACAGCTCTAGTAACTGTGTCACCTCCTCCTTCTGATCTTCTGCTCACTAAAACTCGACTCCCCGGCATTTTGGACTCATAACCCGGATTCTGGCACTAGATCTCGACTGTCTCTCAGCAAAATAAAGGACGCCCTCTAAAGCTCTGTGCTGCCTCTATGTGGCACTGTGCAACCTACCTGTGGCTCTCAATGTCTTCTTTGTGAAATTTTCAATCTGAAAATGCTACTGCAGTGATTGATTTATTTCGCTTACTTATTTATGGTAAATTATTTACAGATGCTTCAGTAAATTTTGAAATAAATATAGCTTCAACATTCACTTTAATCTAAAGCAGAAGAACAAATAGAACATATATCACACAATAGAAACAACCACATGAACACAATTAGTTTTGGACAATCGTCCTTGGAAAAACCCAATTTGGGAAAATCGGTGTAGCAGATGAGGGTTTATATTAATCTTCAGCAATGAAAAGATCGTTTATAGAATATATGACGAGCAGATCTTTAGCATACACCTGAGATGAATTTTCCGAACACCTCGAAAGAATTCCTGACACTCGGTAAGCACTTCTCCTCCCTCTGCGTGGTCCCTCTGTGCAGTCACTGCGTCATTCTTTGTGGAGGGCCAGTGCTGCTGCTCAGCGCTGCCTCCTCTTCATCTTGTGTATGCCTTCTCTTCGTCTCTGCTTACTTCTCCCTCCTCCTTCTGTCTCTGCAACCTAGCCTCTACAACCTGACCCTTTGAAATCGAATTCTCTTACTTTAGAATCGATTTCCTTCGGGTATTGAGAATGTGCCCAACTTGCTTTCCAAATGACTCTCAAGCCTTCTCCTATAGTCTTCTCTTTGATGAATCAACAACCCAGATTATATCCTTAATCAATTTCTTAGATTAAAAAATGACTTGATCTTCATTTTCTAGAAGATTCATGTTTTGCTTTATTAATACCCTTTAATTATTTAATTTCCCTAAGTTTAGACTTACAGATCACTTTAAAATAATTAATTATTTTAATAAAGCATGATCCGAGTGGAATTTCCAGAAACGATTTCTAGGTTCTCTGGAATACTAATGTCCAAGCCTCTTCCCAAAATATGAGACTTGGAACACTTTCCAATGCTACAAAATCAACATTCTCTGCCTTGCACTCCCCGAATCTAGAAAACTTCCTCCGGTCTACTATCTCTGCCCCTCACTGCAATGATCTCACCGGATCTCTCTCTAGCAACTCAACACTACCTCTTTGAGAATTTGATCTCCCAGCAAAATTGATCTCTACAAATCTCAAGCATGTTCTCAAAGTGCCCATCGAGCTCCTTCTTATAATCTCTTGTTGACATATCAACGACCAAGATTAGATCTTAATTGCTGGCTGCTCAGATTATCTTGTACTAGATCCACACATTTGTCTAGAAGATTCACACCCGATTTAATTAATACCCTTTAATTAATCACATTTCCTAAGTTTAGACTTAGGAATACATCAAAAAGGATTAATTATTTTAATTAAATCATCTCCAGGTGGAATTTCCCCAAACGATTTCTGGGTCTTGGAGAATGTATGTGTCTTAGCCTCTCTGCAAAATCTCGAGGTTAGAGCACATTTGATGCTACAAAAATCAACACTCCCTCTCAGCAAGGAATGTGCCCTAGTGCTGCAAGCCAGTGAAGCATCACTTTGATTATGCACCATCTTATGCTGGGCTGCTGATGTCTGGCCTCACTGCCCACCAACAATTGTGCAACTTTGATTCTGTGCTGCATCTGTGCTGCTGCTGACCCTGCATACCGCTGCCAACTACTGCATCTGCACTACAACTCTGTTGTTGTTGCCATTGCAACATCTGCAACTCTCTCATCTGTTGCTACTGCAACTAAGAGATGTTCATCATTCTGAACCAACTGTGTTCAGTCTGATGCATCTGTCACCCGAGTCTTGACTGTTGCTAGTCTCTGCGCTGTCACTAAAGCCTTTGCGTTGCTATTGACTTTGCACTGTGCTGCTACACTGCTGTCAGCTTTGCTCTACATTGCTCAGTTTTTGACGCTACTAGCCACTGCATTTGTCACTCTGGCACCTGACTGTGCAAGCTGCCGTTGGTCCATCCTGCTACTATTGCTATGGGCTCCTGTAGCAAGGAATTGATCTAAGAGGTGGACTCCTCAAGGATCCTACGCATTCTGTAGCACTCCGGGGTTACAAAACCAAATCACCCCACCTCACCCATGAAGGTATGTCGGTGATCATGGAAAACTCTTCCTCCAATCTAGAGGACAACCAGTTGATCTCTGCGGTTGCAACTTGCTGAGCCTGCCTCTTCTCTTCGTCCCTCTTTCTGAGCGGGCACTAGGTAGCTTAGTGACCAGGTTCACCAAACCTGAAGCATTTGATCTTCGAAACGTCCTTCTTTCTTTTGTGCTGCTCCTGCTGCCCCTTTGATACGAGGGCTGCGTTCTCCTCTTCCTTCACTTCTACCTTTGTCCCAGTGCTGCTGTTGCCTTCTAAGGTGTTCTTCACCAAGTCTCGCCTCATCTCCTCCTGTTGCAGATCTGCCCACATCCTATCCCACTTTGGCAATGTTTCTTTGCCCAAAATACTTTGGACAAACACTTGGCATTCTTCTGAGACTACATTTAGAGCTATCCACACCATCTCTGTAGCTTGAGGCGCTGACCCTACCGCTGCCAACTGATCTCAGACATCTTGAAGCCTGTGGAGAAAGTGGTCTATGCGTTCCCCCTTCTGCATACGTGTGCTTCTCAATTTTTCTTCCAGATACATCTTCTGCTGCTTAGAAGATCCCTCGTATAGTTTGGCAAGGGAGTCCCACATTTCTTTGGCCATTCCCAGGGCCACTATAAGAGATACAACATGATCCCGAACTCCATCAAGGATCATCTCCTTCGCCTTAGCCATCTCTTTCTTGTATGCCTTGTTCTGATCTGGATCTGTGAGGACAACCACCACATTATTGCTGTAGGTTTTGAGATCGTATTCATCTAGAAGGAAGGAGATCCCCGCCTTCCAAATTACATAGTTAGACGCTTCGTCCAACCGATCCTGATCTCTGAACCCAACTGATGCCATCTCACCAGACAAAGTCGAATTCTGCCTCTATTCCTCTGTGCAACTAGTGACTGGCTCTACGCACTCCCTGTTGGAGTGAGTAAAACTGCTCTCGGCTACTGCTGCTCTGCGTGGAGAATTAGAATTTCTTGGCTAGAAATTCTCTGAGGACAAAATTCCCTCAGTGTGCTTCTTCTTTCCTTTTGACACTATTCTGCCAGCTACTGCTGCAAAAATGACTGTCCTAGCTGGAGATCTGCTCTGTGTGGAAATTTCTGTTGCTGCTCCCTCTGCCTTTGGAAATTCCCGATCTGGAAATTTTGTGCTCTGTCCACTCACTCAGAGATACAAATTTCCTCAAAAACCTGCCCTGCTGGCCTCTGTATTGTGCAACCTCCTGGGGTTTCGAGCAACTGTCTACGCAGTGCCTCAATCACCGTCTTTCCTTCTGCAACTGAGCTCTCCGACTTCTATTTGCGCTCTGATACCATATGAGAATTTCACTAATGAAATCCTACTGCAGAAACTGATTAGATTTCTCCTATTTGTTAATTACTGAACAAATTATTTACGGTGTTACACAGTAAATATCGAAATGAAATACATTGCAGCCTACACAACATAAAATACTGCGGAAAATACAAAGTTGGAAAAATAGAAACACACACACAAGTAAACTGTTATTTTTGGACAATCATCCCCCGAAAAATCCAACTTTCGAAAATTGGTGTAGCAGCTGAGGGTATTAATTATTATGTAGTAGTAATCTGAGTACAAATCGTTGGATGCCCAAACTAGCTATCTGATACAGAGAAATACTGACAAAAGAGTTAGTGAGAAGATCTCACATTGGCACTGGTAATCCGACATTGATTTGGGCTAGAGAAGAGCTTCCCTGCGCTGTCTCTGCTCAGTAACTACGTCATCCTACGCAGTCCCTATGTCACAGCTCTAGCAACTGCGTCACCTCCTCCTCTTGATCTTCTGCTCACTGAAACTCGACTCTCCGACCCTTTGTACTCACACCCCGGATTCTAGCACTGGATCTCGACTGTCTCTCAGCAAAATAACGAACACCCTCTAAAGCTCTGCGTTGCCTCCGCGTGGCGCTGCACAACCTCTCTGTGGTTCTCAATGTCTTCTCTGCCTTGCATTCCTCGGATCTGGAAAACTTCCGCTGGTCTACTATCTCTGCCCCTCACTTCAACGATCTCAATGAATCTCTCTCTGGCAACTTAGCGCCGCCTCTCCGAGAATTCGATCTCCCAGCAAAATCGATCTGCAAATCTCAAGTATGTTCTCCAAGTGCCCATCAAGCTCGTTTTTATAATCTCTCATTGACATATCAACGACTAGGATTAGATCTTTATCAATGGCTCAGATTATCTTGGACTCGATCCACGCCTTTATCTAGAAGATTCTCACCCGATTTAATTAATACCTTTAATTGATCACATTTCCTAAGTTTAGACTTAGGAATACATTAAAAATAATTAATTATTTTAATTAAATCATCTCCAGGTGGAATTTCCCCAAATAATTTCTGGGTCTTGGAGAATGCACGCGTCTTAGCCTCTCTGCAAAATCTCGAGGCTAGAGCACATTTGATGCTACAAAAATTAACACCATCGACCTGCTCTTACAATCTCTCGTTGGTGAGCCAATGACCATGATTTGATTTCCAACAACTACTATGATCATCTCAAACTCAATCCTTGTGAATTTCTAGAGCATTCTCACATTCCTTTATTAATTACTACTAATTAACTAGTTTTCCTAGGATAGACTTACGAAAAATTTAAATGATGGTTAATTAATTTAATTAAGGCATTTCACAAGCTTATCTTGCGAAACCTTTTATTGGCTTTGAAGATCTCGTGTTCTTAGCCTCTTTGACACAAATCGAGACTAGAATCCCTGTCCGATGCTACAAAAACTAACAAATCTGGAATAAATTGAAGAAATTTCTTTGAGTATTAAACCCTTGGCTTTCTCTTCCAAACCCCTATGGTGATCCTACTCTAGTAAGCCTCTATGCTTTAGATTTGCTTTGATACCATGTGAAAAATCGATAAAAATATCTCTTATTGCAATCAATCGGTAATTATCCAATGTATTTAATTTTGAGCAAAATTAACATACTGCAAATACTAAATAAAAACACGATTGCAATATTCACAAAAATAAACTACGAAAACTCTGATAGAGAATCAATCACAAAATAGACGCAATATTTTGGACAAAACGTCCCAGTAAAAACTCCGAAGGGAAAGCCAATTCTTCATATCTAAGAGTTTTGTTAATCTTCAACAAATTTTGGAATTGACGAATATTACAATACTGCTTGCTGAACCCCGAAAAATCTCCGGCAAAATATTTCTTCACCTCCACAAGTCGATATGACCACTAGAAGGATCATGACCTCCTTTAGCAACCTAACACTGTCTCACACTGGCAAATACGGCCTGTACGACCTCACACATGCGAATCCTCTAACTCTATGATGCTCATGACCTGGATAGAATTAACCTCTTGGCTCTATTGGCAACTTGCCTCGCCCTGTTGGCAATCTCTATGGCCTCCAAGCATTCTGTATGTCCTCCTCCTAGCAATCTTCATCTTCTTCAGAGACAAGTTGGGTGTTATGCAGAACACCTTCCTCGATAAGAGGGAGTGTTAGTTTGTGTAGTTCAGACAAGTGTTCTAGTCTCAGATTGTGTCTACGATGCTAGATAACACATTTTATCCAATACCCATAAAAGGTTTCGTAAGAAAAAGGCTTGATTAAATAATTAATCAGTATTAATTGGGGTAAATCGATTTTTCTCTAGAGACTTCTGGAAAAGTCACTTGAAGGGGTCAAGATGATCTTAGCCATCTATTATGATTAGGTCATGGTCGTTGATTCATCAATGAGAGATTATAAGAGGAAATCGAAGGGCATTTGGAGAATATATCGAGACACAGAGTTGCAGTGATAGCAAGGGTGTAGAGGCAGCACAGGGACATAAACAAGGGGTTTCAACAGAGATTACTAGAGAGAATTGGAGATCGATTTTTCTACATTGAGAGGCCAATTTTCTAGCAGTGCGAGTTGCTCCAGGGAGTTGTGTGAGTTACCCTAGCAGGCATTGCAAATTTCTCAGAGAGAAATTCCGGAGCAAGGAGAATTTGCAGGAGAGATCAATTTGTACAGGAAGATCGATTTACTAGAAGAAGTCGAGATTTTCTAGTGGAGGTCGAGTTAATTTTCCTAGCCAGTTCGAGTTGCCAGGAGGGCCGATTTTATCTGCTAGACCACATGTGTGAGCCAGAACAAGCTTCAGAGGGAGGTTGAATTTGTTCTGGGGGGATGAATTGCTTCCAGGAGGTCAGGGAGACTTGCAAAAGTGATCAAAATAATTTTCCATAGGTTTGCCATTTTACTGCAACCAACTGTAATATTTTTGCTGAAAATTTTGATAATAAAACCCTCATCTGCAGAATTGGTTTCCCCTTAGGAGTTTTTCCAGGGACATTTGTCCGAAAATATTGTTGTCCATTATTTGTGTGTGTGCATAATTTTCTCAGTTCTTGTGGTTAATTATTTTTTTGTGAAGTTGCAACAGTGTTTTATTTAGCATTTGTCGCAAGCATTTTGCAGAAGATAGTGAATAATAACCAATAGTAACAATATTTAAATTTTCACATGGTATTAGAGCGGATTTGAGGACAGAAGGAAGATTTGTGAGGGCACAAGAAGAGAAAAGGAGAGGGTTTTAACATAGTTTCAAAATTGTTCAGTTATTTCTCCAGGTTATTTGAGTTCACTACGTTACTAGATTTTCCAGAGATGACTGCAACAGGTTTGAGAGATCAATATAGGTTAGATGGAGCCTCCAACTTTGGCGTTTGGAAGGCGAAAATGTCATTCCTTTTGGATGAGTTTGGACTAAAGGAGTATGTAGAGAATGTAATTATGGTATCGAGAGATCCAAAACAACTGGCTATCTATAAAAAGGAGAATTGCAAAATGAATAGGATGACCCTTGATGGAGTCAAGGACCATATTGTTCCACATATAACAGAGAGAGGAACAACAAAGGAGATGTGCGATGCTATAGTAAAAATGTACCATGATCCTTTAGAAAACATGAAGATGATTCTCAAGGAGAAGCTGAGGACCATCAAGCAGAATAAGGGAGAAGAAGTGACTTCCTACCTCACAAGAATTCGACTTGTCAGAGATGAGTTCGCTGCAGTTGGAGACAAGCCTACTGACGGTGAGCTAGTGCGTATAACACTAAATGGGTTTTCTGAGAAATGGAGTATGTTCATCCAAGTGATTTCTGGGTGAGACAAACTTCCAGATTGGGATTGCCTATGGAGTGATTTCACTCAGGAGTTGAGGCTCAACTTGGTCAATGGCACTTGTAGCAACGGTAAGGCATCGAAGGTTGAGAGGGATCAGGGGAATGTTTCCTTAGCAGGGAAAGGAAAGGTGAAGAAGGGTTCCAACAAGGGACCAAGCTCAAAAGGAGAGAAGAAGGACCTATCGAAGGTCAAGTGCCATGGCTATCATGAATTTGGCCACTATGTCAGTGATTGTCCACAGAGGAAGAAAAAGGGCAAGTAGCAGCTTCAATAGATGTAGATGAGCCCTCCAGTAGAATGGAGTAGGAATTCACATTAATAGCTTGCCTGTCTAGCTCGTCTTCACAGGGTGTCTGGTATATACACAGTGGAGCGTCATTCCACATGATAGGAGTTTACTTCTCCAGCTACAAGGAGGAGGACATCAAGTTCCAGATTCAGACGGGGAACAAGTCCAAGTGCAATCCAGTTTCCAGAGGGACTGTTCTATTTTAGAGGGAGAACGCAAAGCAAATACCTATCCATGATGTGTTGCATGTGCCAGGCTTGGGGATGAATTTGATCTCTGTATCAATCCTTCAGGACAAAAGAAACGATGTTATCTTTAGAGGGGTGAAGGTGGTGTTGAAGCACAAGGATTGGAGGTCACCTATAGCAGTCTGGGTGAGGAGTGGCAAGTTGTACAAACTACAAATGGACACTACAAAGGCACTAGTTAGCAGCAGCAGTCCAAGGGACGAGGGGGAGCTATAACATAGGAGGATAGGCCATATTCATTATGGAGCATTTAGATTGCATTGTGAGATGGTGATAAGTATTCTAGAGGGGAGCACAAAGCACAATGATGTGTGCAAAGGATGTGTATTGGGGAAGTTTGCGAAAACAACTTTTCAAAGGAGTGACAACAGATCGCGGGGGATACTAGACCTTGTGCTTTCAGACATATGTGGGCCGATGTCGACGAAGTCTCTCAAGGTGTACGAGTACTTTGCTATTTTTATTGACAATTTCTCTAGAAAGACTTGGATCTATTTCTTGAAGACCAAGGATGAGGTCTTCAATTATACTTAGGAGTTCAAGGCTCTAGTGGAGCATGCGACAGGCAGAAAGATCCAGACGCTTCGGTTAGACAATGGAGGTGGATACACCAACAAGGATCTCTAGTAGTTCTGTATTAGGGGAAGAATTAGGAGAGAGTTGACAGTTCCTTACAACCCACAACATAATGGGGTTGCTAGGAGAAAGAACGGACCTGTTTAGGAGGCAGTGAGAGCGATGCTGTATGACCATGATCTCCCA
The DNA here is from genome assembly GCA_034641835.2 of Pinus albicaulis. Classification (NCBI taxonomy): domain Eukaryota; kingdom Viridiplantae; phylum Streptophyta; class Pinopsida; order Pinales; family Pinaceae; genus Pinus; species Pinus albicaulis. The sequence continues at coordinate 302,137,523 of CM076580.1, read as the reverse complement.
CACTATTTATGGGCAGAGGTGTGTAGTACAACCATTTACATTCAGAACAAGGTCCCACATAGAGTGCTTGGCAAGATGACTCTCGAGGAGACATTCACTGGGAAGAAGCCAAATGTCGGTCACTTCAGGATATTTGGCTGCCTAGTGTATTGTCACATTCCAAGGGATAAACATTAAAAATTAGATAAAACTACAAAGCGAGGTTACTTCATTGGCTATAACAAAACCTTGAAGGCATACAAGATCTTCATCCCAGGGGCCAGAAGGATTATAGTTAGGCAGGATGTGAAGTTCATGGAGCACAAGGCGTACAAAAGGTCCAGAGAGTTGCCAACAACTGAAGATTAGAGTGAACAACCTTTTAAAATTCCTAAACTCGGAATCCCTATTGCAGCAAACTGATATTACTTCTCCTACTTGGTAAATTATTCAAGTTATTTAATGTGTTCTACAAGTAAATATTGAAGCAAATAAACTGCAACCTTCACTACATAACTAAATTGCGGAAAAATAAATGTGGAAACAAGATTTGAGCAAGAAGAAAACTAAACACACATGACACCGTTATTTTTGACTAAGTCCCCAGAAAGACCCAATGCGTGAAAACCGGTGCAACAGATGAGGGTTTGATATTATTAAGAATTTTTTTTTGAATACAATTGGATGCCCAAATCTGGCTATCCACAAAGAATTTGACTGATAGAGAACTAGTGAGGATTACCTCACACAGACACTGGAGATCTTGACCTGACCCAACACTGAACTGGATAGCCCCACACTACCTCTGCGTAGATCTGTGTCACTCTGGCTAGGGAATGCGTCAACTCCTTCTGCTAGATCTTTTGATGGTTGGATGCTAATCTTCTGCCCCTACGGTCTCACACCCTGGTACTCTGGCACTGGATCTGATTGATCCTCAGCAAAATCTTGGATCTCCTCAAGGCTGCAGCGTTGCCCAATGTAGCTCCTATGCTGCCTCTTCTGCATACTGCTCTCTGTCATCTCTGCAAAGTATTCTCGGCTCAGGAAGAGTTCTTCCAACCAGAACTATCACTGCCCCTCATTGCAATCGAATCAACTCGATCAAATCCTCTGGTTCTGTGCTGCTCACTTGAGAAATTCGATCTCTAGACTCACTCGGTGTATCTTCCAAATGCCCATTGAAGTCCTTATAATTTTCTCGTTGGATAACCAACGGCCCAAATTAAAACATAATCAACGACTTAGATCATATTGACTCGATCTCCGTCTTTTTCTAGAAGTTTCACACCCAGTTCTGTTAATATACTTTAATTATTTTAATATCCTAAAGTTTAGACTTAGGCTGCTATTAAAAATACTTAATTATTTTAATAAAACCTCATCCGGGTGGAATTTCCCAAAACACTTTCTGGGTATTTTGGAATATATGTGTTTAAGCCTCCCCGCAAAATTTGAGACTTAGAGCACATCCGATGCTACCAGAAATCAACACTCCCTCTTAGCGAGGAATGTGCTCTAGTAATGCATCCTGCTGAAGCACTACACTGATTCTATAACATCTCCCTTTGCCCTGCTGATGCCCGACACTGCTGCCCATCAACTACTACGTTGCTGCATCTATGTTGCTGCTGACCCTGGAGACTGTTGCCAACAGCCTCTGCAATGCACCTTTGCTGTTGCTGCTGCAACAAAAAAACATCCAAAATTACTGAACTAAGTGTTCAACATGATGCATCTGATACTGAAGAACTGACTGCTGCTAGACTCTGCCCTGACTGCTGACTCTATGTTGTGCCTTCTGGCAATGCTACCAACCTTGCTCTGCGCTACTCAGACTTTGGCGCTCTCTAGCCACTACACTGTCTCTCCGGCACTCCTTTGCACTGACAATAGTTCAACCTGCTAATTCTGATTTGGGCTCCCATAGCAAGGTATTGATCCAAGAGGTGGACTCCTCAAGGATCCTGCCCATCTGCAGCTATTCCGAACTATAGTTCTAAATCACCCCAATTCTCCCTTGGAGATATGTGGGCAATCATCGCAAACTCTTCCTCCTCGATCCTTGTGGTTGCAACTTGCGGATCATGTTTCTCATCCTTTTTCTTCTTCTTGAGAGGACAAAGGCATTTGATCTTTGAGACGTCCTTCTTCCGCCTCCGCTGCTCCTGCTGCGCCTTTAATGCAAGCGCTGCATTCTTTTCCTCTTCCTTGGGCTTCGTCCTGCTGTTGCTGCTGTCGTCAAGCTTGCACTTGACTAAGTCTCTCCTCATCTCTTCTTGCTGAAGAGCTACCCACAGTCCTTCCTAGTCTGACAACTTCTCTCTGTCTAGGATACTCTGGACAAAGACTTGCCATTCTTCGGAAACTGAATTCAGAGCCAATCTGACCATCTCCGTGGCCTGAGGTGCTGAACCTACAGCTGCCAGCTGATCTCAAATATCCTGAAGCTTCGACAGGAATGGATGTATGTGTTCTCCCTTATGCATTGTGGTAGATCACATCTTCTCCTCCAAGAACATCTTCCGCTGCTCGGAAGACCCCTGCCCTGGTATAGCGTAGCCAATGCATCCCATATCTCCTTCGCAGTCCCTTTGCTAGAAATATGTGAGACAATGTGATCCCTCACTCCATCGAGGATCAACCTTTTAGCTTTAGCCATATATTTCTTGTAGGCCTTCAGTGGATCTGCGTCTGCGAGGACAACTCCACATTGCGATGAAGGTCTTGAGCTCATGCTCATCCAGATGGAAGGAGATCCTTGCCTTCCAGATTACATAGTTGGAAGCACCCTCCAACCGACCCTGATCGCGCAACCGAGTGGCTGCCATCTCACCCAACCAAATGTCGAATTGCTGCCTCTAATCCTCTGTGCAGCTGGCTCTACGTACTCGCTGCTGGAATAAGCCAAATAAATCTCAATCACACTGCTTCTGCATGGGAAATCATAATTTCTTGGGCAAGAAATTCCCTGAGGTCAAAATTCCCTCAGTATGCTTCTTCTTCCTTCTTCTGACGCTTTCTGCACCAACAACTGCCGCAGTAAAAAAATTGCGTCCCACCAGAAACTGGTCTGTGCTGAAGTTGTTGTTGCGCTGCTCCCTCAACCGCTGACAAATCACAAATTGGAAATCATACCTCTCCGTTGAGTCACTCAGAGAGAGAATCCCTTGCAAATTTTTCCCTCCTGGCTTGGACTGTGCAATCCCTTGGGGATTTGATCTGCTGCCTACGCAGCTCTTCGATCTCCCTCCTTCTCTTCAATGCTAAATTCTTTTGGACTGCTCTCTTGCTTCACGTGTGCAACTATACAACCTCTGATACCATGTGAAAATTCCTAAACCTGGAATCCTTATTACAACAAATTGATATTACTTCTCCTACTTGATAAATTATCCAAGTTATTTACTGTGTTCTACAAGTAAATACTGAATCAAATACACTCAACCTTCACTACATAAATAAATTGTGGAAAAATAAACGTGGAAACAAGATTTGAGCAAGAAGAAAACTAAACACACATGACACCGTTATTTTTGGACTAAGTCCCCGAAAAAAAACCAATGCGGGAAAACCGATGCAACAAATGAGGGTTTGATATGATTAAGCAGAAGTTTCTGAATGCAACTGGATGCCCAAATCTGGGTATCCACAGAGAATTTGATTGACAGTGAACTAGTGAGGATTACCTCACACAAACATTGGAGATCTGTGTTGATTTTTTGGGTAGCATCGGATGTGCTCTAGCTTCGAAATTTTGTGGAGGGACTAGAACATATGAGATCTCCAAGACCCAAAAATCATTTGGAGAAATTCCACCTGGAGTGCATTTTATTCAAGTAATTAATTATTTTTAATGGAGCCTAAGTTAAAACTTAGGAAATTAAAATAATTAAAGTGAATTAATGTAAATGTGGGTGAGAAGCTTCTAAGTGACAAGGATCAAGTCTATTTTAATTTTAGCCGTTGATTAATGATTTGATCATGATCGTTGATCTCTCAAGAGGAAAAGTATAAAGGAAGGCTTGAGGGTCAGTTGGAGAACACACACGCACAGAGCAACACTTGAGCTTAATCGAAATTCTGGGGCATAGTTTGCTGATAATTTCAGAGTGAGTTCTAGTGTAGAGAGGGGCTGTTCGACAGTGGGACTTCAGTCCAAGGTCGAGAATACATTGCAGAGAGGCAACGAAACACCAAGGAGAGACAACGAAAAACTTGGGAGGGTGACGCAGAGCCCGAGAGAGGTGACGCAGTCGTTGAAGAGGCAACACTAGGGTTTCTGTGAGGCAGATTGGGCATCAATTCAGTAGATTGATTTCTGAGCCGGGAAGGCTCACGAAGAGGGTGTTGCAACTCCTAGAGGGGGTGACACAGTCTCAGCGTAGAGCTGGGAGCAGCTGCTGCTGCGCAACACTTGGGACAACGCAGTCACCTGTGGGGTTTGATCATTCTGTTGCTGGATCAACCAAAATATCTGTCTCCAGATAGAGGTACTTATGGCGGGATTTTTCTCTGTTGGGTGAGCTAGATTTGGCACCCTAGTTGTATTAAAAAATTTGCTTAATAATAAAACCCTCATATCTGCTACACTAGTTTTCCCGCATTGAGATTTTCCAGGGAAGTTTAGTCCAAAAATAAGTTTTTACTTTGTGTGATTGTCTCATCTTATTTTTAGTACTTGATCTATATATTGGTGTAGGTTGCAGTGTATTTGCTTTAATGTCTACTGAAGAATTCTGTAAATAACTTGTTAATTGAAGAACACAAGTAGGAAAGGCAAATCCGTTATCTTCAGTAGGATTTTTGTTTGTTATATTGAGAAATTTTCACAATCTGGACCTGACCCAACACTGAACTAGACAGCCCCAGGTTGCATCTGTGCAGATCTGCATTGCTCTGGCTGGGGACTGCGTCAACTCCTTCTGCTGGATCCTCTACTGGCTGGACGTTGATCTTCTGCCCCTCCAGTCTCACACCTCGACACTCCGACACTGGATCTGACTGATCCTCAACAAAATCTCAGATCTCCTCAAGGTTGCAGCACTGCCTTTGCGTGGCATTGCGCTGCCCAACTTAGCTCCTACGCTGCCTCTTCTGCGTATTTCTCTCTGCCTTCTCTAGAAAGTATTCCCGACTCAGGAAGAGATCTTCCAACCGGAACTATCACTGCCCCTCACTGCAGTCGAATCAACTCGATCAAATCCTCCGGCTGCTCTGCGTTGCTCACGACTCACTCGTTCTATCTTCCAAATGCCCATCGAAGTCCTTCTTATAATCTTCTCGTTGGATAACAAACAACCCAAATTAAAACATGATCAATGGCTTAGATCATATTGACTTGATCTCCTTCCTTTTCTAGAAGTTTCACACCCTGTTCTATTAATATACTTTAATTATTTTAATTCCCTAAGTTTAGACTTAGGCTCCCATTAAAAATAATTAATTATTTTAATAAAACCTCATCCGTGTTGAATTTCTCAAAACGCTTTCTGGGTATTTTGGAATACTTGTGTCTAAGCCTCCCTGCAAAATTTGAGACTTAGAGCATATCCGATGCTATAAAAAATCAACACAGCAAGCAGAAGCTCCTAGAGTAGAGCAGCAGAATCAAAGGCAATAGCAGAATCAGGGGCAGCAGCAGAGCACAGGTACAATGAATAGTACAAGCACGAGATCAAGTGCGAGTGCTCTTGAGGCTTCACAAAGCATAGAGCAGCAGATGCAACATATCAAGGAGCTGCCTCAGGAGGACGTGGAGGTGGATATTCTTAACTCCACTATTGGTAGGAGGAATTGTGAGGTTCAACAGACACTCATAGAAGCTTTCTTTTAATCTTAGCCATTGATTCAAGATCTGATTATGGTCGTTGGTTTTCCAACGAGAAAAGTATAAAGGAAAGGCTTGGGGTCATTTGTAAAGACACACAGAGGCAGAGCACTAAAGCTAAGCTGAGATTCTAGGGCGGGTTTGCTAAGAAATCTCAAAAGTGTTTCAGCTGCAAAGAGGGGAATTTACGCCAAGGGGATGATCTGATCTCGGGGTCTAGAATCAACAAGAGGCAGAGATCGGCCCAGAGAGGCAGCGTAAAGAAGCAGGAGGGCAACAACTTGTGCTACGCAGGTATTGCGCAGTCCCTCAAGGAAAGTGTAATTACTGCAGGAAACCCTCAAGGGTTACGCAGAGACCCTAAGAGGCAGCGTAAGGCTTGCGTCACCCAGTCTAGGGTAACGTAACCCTTTCCGGAGCAGCGCTGAGGGTGAGAGGGGCTTCAAAGGCTGACGCAGAGGCTTCCAAAGCAGTGCTGGGGTTTCTAGGCCCTAATTTTGCCTGAGTTCTGTAAATCCCGTTTGAGGGTGTGGATCAGTCATTATTTTGGCCCTAGATCAGCCAGTGAGTTGTAGATCTAATATTTCTCTGTCGGATTTTCTAGATCTGGAACCAAGGCTTGTTGTATTCAGAAAATTCTTAATAATAAAACTTTCGTGCAGCCAGAAGACCAGTTTTCCCACATTGGGTTTTTCTGGGGACTATTTGTCCAGAAATAACTGTCACTTTGTCTATGTGTGCATGAACTTATTCTCGATCTGAATTAGTGGAGATCTGTTATGTGTTTTGCTTCGATTTTAACTTGAATTTATTCAGTTAATAACTTGTCTAAGTAGGAGGAGCATAACCTGATTAATAGTAAATAATTTCTGCATAATGTGTAAAGATTTAGAAATTTCCACATGGTATCAGAGCAATTGCAGATCTAGGAGGGTCACCAGCAAGAGACTGAAGGTTCTAGCTGCAGAAAGCAGCTAGAAAAGCAGCAAAAATGCAGATCTGAAGAGACAACACTGTTTTCAGAGGCAAATTCACGCAGAGGGAAGGGTGACACAGTCTAATGCTGTCTCTTAGCAAGTCCACGCAATTACTGTGTAGAGGCAGCTCAGAAACAATGCTAGAATAAGTCTAAAGCTAAGTCACAGGACACGTCCTCCAGGGTCCCGTGTCCCGTATTCTACGTGTTGGACACGAAATACGACCTAAAACGTGTCCAATACGTTTTTTTTCGTGTCCTCCAAAACTGAATACGTGTCCTCCGTTTTAGCATTCGTGTCCTTAAATAGAATACTCGTGTCCTCCGTTTTAGCATTCGTGTCCTTCGTTTTAGCATTTGTGTCCTCCGTTTTAGGACGTCCCATGTACAGTTTGATGGCATGCCTTGATCCCTCAGTGCAACATGACTAATCTCATTTACAGTGTCTTGCTATACTGCCAGAAATGGTCAACATCATTGATAGGCTATAGGCTATAGCATTATTTTGGATTCTATTCCACAGTCTCGACTCCCAATCCATTACACACCATTATCATTGGGTTTTTTGCTAAACACTACCTGCTGCTTTTGGGTTCTATAATTCTATTTAGGGCACCCATAAAACCATTACTATGTATATCTGAGCCTACCTTTTATTTTGGTAATTCTCTCATTCTGCAGTTTAAGTGTTAACTTATTTTAGCTTATGCCTTACTTTTAGCGTTTAGCTTTTAGGAGTTGCTCATGCACTCTTACAATTTTTTACTATTAATTATAAATCTGGTTCCCATTGACCTACCGTTTTGCTCATTTATGGATGTTAATAAAATTATTTTATCTATATTTTCTCTGGAATAGTTTTTTAAAGGGACAACTTCTAATAAAAATGGATCCTAAGACATTGAAATTTGCTTTCAGACTTCAGCACTATCCTTGCTACCTATTTCATCGAGAATGATTATCTCTTCATCATGTTGACAATGGACTTGTGTGGGAAGTATAGCTAGTTCTTCTACTTCGTGGGCTGAGGAGGATCTGTTACAAGTCCTAACTGTTGTTCAAGGGAGGATAAGTAAAACTTGTCAATCAGAAGTCAAGAGGTAAAAGTTCATGAAATCACATAACTTTCATAGAAAACACCTACTCTGTCATTGTTATGCCACAGAATCCTTACACAATTACACTTACCATGCTTTCAGACACAGTTTACAGGATTATGGCCAAAACAAGAGAATGGAACAAAAGAATAAACAAACCAACTAGTACACATAGCAGCCCTGAGTCAAAATTATTTCACTGGGATCCCATTTAGAATTCATGTTTGGGTTTATCAATTATATCAAAATGAACAAGGCTTTGCCCTCTTTACATGTCTAAATGCTATGCCAACTCTAATGTCTAAGCTGAGGTGCTCTATAGAAAACATGGTGTATGATTGCTAGCAATATTGCTTGTCCCTAGCAAGAGGATCATTTCTTTACCTTGCTGCATTAGCTTCATGAGACACTTTCACATCTATGTTGGATACTTATGCAACCTCTCTTAGCTTCAACAGAAGCAGTGATCCGAATCCTTGATGAAGTTCCATTTTAATGACTCATGAGTCACAGTCATTGACTTATTGACTAATGACCATGGTTTTAATGACTATCTAGTATTTAGTATTTCTTATGTGCTTGTAGCCTTGAAGTTGTAAGTTGTAAGTTGTAACTTGTAAGTTGTATAATTGTGATTTACTAATGAGAGGGAATTTTGAATTTCAAAATTAAAATTTCAAGAAAGTATAATTGTGTGTATATATATATATATATATATATATTTTTTTTTTTTTAAATATAAATAAAACGTGTCCTTCGTGTCCTGTTTTCGAGGTCCTCCGTGTCTCGTGTCGAATACTCGTATTTACGTGTCCTCCGTGTCTCGTGTCCTCGTGTCATGTGACTTAGGTCTAAAGCCATCGAGTGTGATGCAGATCTGGATCTGTCAGATCTAGAAAAGACTGAAGAAAAGTTGCAAAAATTCAGAAGGTGCTGGTGAGGTTAAATTTCTGAAGTTTTTAGATTTTTAGCCTTAGCACAAGTGACAAAGAGCGGGTGGAGATCAGCTTCTTAGAAAGTTTCTAGCCAAAGAAACTTACAGTTTGATCAGAGGATCAAAGAGAGCTGAATCATAGTTGATTTGGTAGATTTCCAAGGAGAGAAATCAATTGTCAGAGGGAGCAGAAGGTGCCTGTTTCACCAAGGGCCTTAGATCCATTTCTCTAGCAAAAAGAAAAGGAAGTTTCGACACATTTTGAGCAGATGACTCCTCATGGATTGAGTGATCAAGACAGGCTGGATGGCCTCTCAAACTTTTCAGTTTGGAAGGCAAGGATCCTGATAGTCCTTGAGGCATACAATCTTAGAGACCATGTAGAGCAAACTTTGGCCACACCAACAGATCCGGATCTCCTTCGGGAGCATAAGGAGGCTGTTGAGCATGCCAAGCGGCTGATTATGGATGGAATCAAGGACCATATTGTACCACACTTAGCTGAGAAGAAGACAACTAATGAGATGTGGAAGGCCTTGATCTCCCTATATGAGGGAAAATCTGTCCAAAGGAAGATGCTGTTGTAGACACAGATGAGGTCATTCATGATGGCCAAGGGAGAAGACATGGAGCATTTCCTCTTCAGACTACAGTCGATCAGAGATCAGTTGATTGCAACCGATGCTAAGGTGGAAGACGATGTGATGGTGAGGACTGCCCTCAATGCAGTCACGAATGAGTGGGAAACCTTTGTCCAAAGTATCTTGGGCAGAGCGGACCTCCCAGATTGGGACAACTTGTGGTCAGTTCTCCGTCAAGAAGAACTCCGCAGATTCACCAAGGAGCAGTATAGTTCTGGATCGAGCAAAATGAAGAAGGAAGATGAGGAGGATGCAACCTTAGCATCAAAGAAGCAACCAAAGAAGAAGAAGGATCTTTCAAAGATCAAGTGCTTCCAGTGTGGTGAAATGGGACATTTTGCCAGCAATTGTCCTCAGAAGAAAAATGACAAGGAAGCCTCTTCTTCCAAAGTTGCTGTGGCGGATGATGAGTTAGAAGATGATGCAACCATGAGCGCTCATGAACCATGAAAGTGGGGTGACATGGATATGTAGAGGAGCTACATAGAAGGCGACGAGATCCTTGAGCAACTCATCTCTTGGATCACATGCGAGCTACGACAGCCTTAAGACAGTAGTGGGACAAGTGGAGCAGCGGGTGCATAGATCACAGATGAAGCAAAGGCAGAGGCAGATCTGAAGACTGGGAGGTGCAGCGCAGAGCAGTGTAGTAGCAGTGTAGAAGCAGAAGCAGCGCAGAGGCTGATGTGACTTCAGCAGCACAAAGCAGAGCTGTTTACGTAGTGCAAAGTTGAAGTAGCGCAAAAGGCTTCAAAGAGACAGCACAGTGTAGTAGCAGCGTGAGAGATTTTAGCACAAGGGGATGATGTGACTTCAGTAGTGCAGAGGGAGTCTGCTTATGCAGTGTAGAGCTGTAGTTGTGCATCATCCTTCAGATACCAGCACAAATCTATAGCCTATGGAGTTTCAGTGATGAGGATGCAACCCATCTGACTTGTCTGTCAAAGATTGGGCGAGAGATTCAGTTGTTTCTCTCAACAACTGAAGTTGTAGTGCAACAGATCAACAGTGGCAGTGCTATGAGCAGGACAGATGCATCATATTGAGAGGGAGCTGCAGTACAGAGGTTGCAGTGGCAGTGGTAGAGTCATGGGCAGTAGTACAGAATGGCAGCACTAGGGTAGAGTTGAGTGGCAGCAGGCCAAGCTTCAACAGCACAAAACCAGTACCCAAAATCATGTAATGCATAGTGTGATGTATTGCTAGAGCACACCCTTGATGCTAAGAGAGAATGTTGAGATTTTGTGTATTTGGGGTAGCATAAATTGTGCTCTAGCTCCCAAATTTTGTGGAGGGACTAGAGTACACTTGATCTACAAGACCCAGAAATTGATTTGGGAAATTTCATCTGGTTGGGAGATATTAAATTAACTAATTATTTTAATGTATTTTCTAAGTTAAAACTTAGGGAACTTAAATAATTAAAGTGAATTTAATTAAACATGTGATGAAATTGTCTTAAGTCACACGGATCAAGCTTTCTTTTAATCTTTTAGCCATTGATTCAAGATCTGATCATGGCCGTTGGTTTCCCAAGGAGAAAAGTATAAAGGAAAGACTTGGGGTCATTTGTAAAGACACACAGAGGCAGAGCACTGAAGCTAAGCTGAGATTCTAGGGCGGGTTTGCTAAGAAATCTCAGAAGTGTTTCAGCTGCAGAGGGGAATTTAGGCCAAGGGGATGATTTGATCCCAAGGTCTAGAATCAACAAGAGGTAGAGATCGGCTCAGAGAGGCAACACAGAGAAGCGGGAGTTCAACAACTTGTGCTAGCAGGTGCTGCGCAGTCCCTCAAGGATAGCGTAATTGCTGCAGGAAACCCTCAAGGGTTATGCAGAGACCCTAAGGGGTAGCGTAAGGCCTGCGTCACCCAGTCTGGGGTAACGCAACCCTTTCTGGAGCAGCGATGAGGGTCAGGGGGGCTTCAGAGGCTGACGTAAAAGCTTCCGAGGCAGCGTTGGGTTTCTAGGCCCTAATTTTGGCTGAGTTTTGTAAATCCCATTTGAGGGTGTGGTTCAGTCATTATTTTGGCCCTAGATTAGCCAATGAGCTGTAGATCTAATATTTCTCTGTCGGGTTTTCCAGATCTGGAACCCAGGCTTGTTGTATTCAGAAAATTCTTAATAATAAAACACTCCAGCTGCCAGAAGACCTGTTTTCCCGCATTGGGCTCCAGAAATAACTGTGTCACTTTGTCTATGTGTGCATGAACTTATTCTAGATCTGAATTGGGGGAGATCTGTTATATGTTTTGCTTCGATTTTAACTTGAATTTATTCAGTTAATAACTTGTCTAATTAGGAGGAGCATAATCTGATTAACAGTAAATAATTTTTGCATAAAGTGTAAAGATTCAAAAATTTCCACAAGAGGTACATTGGCTACATGGTGTTGGTCAGTCAGTTGGTAGATGGCTAGCCTTCTAGCTATCAAGAGGTTGCAAAAGAGCAGGTATGTCGGGATGCGATGGTTGGGGAATATAGCTCAATCATGCATAACGATGTATGGGAGGTTGTACCAAGATCGACAGATAGGGCATTGGTTGGATCACACTATATCTATAAGATCAAGCACGATGCAGATGGTAGAATTGAGAAATATAAAGCTAGGTTTGTGGCCAAAGGGTTCTCTCAGAAGGATGGAATAGATTACGAGGAGACAGTTGCTTTTGTGGCCAGGTACACTTCTATACGAGCTGTGATCTCATTGGCAACACAGATGGGATGGCAGATCCATTAGGTGGATGTCAAGACGACTTTCGTGAATGATGAACTGGAGGAGGAGTTGTACATTGAACAACCGGTGGGCTTTGTGGCACACAATAGAGAGACCCATGTGTGTAGGTTGAAAAGAGCTTTGTATGGGCTCAAGTAGGCTCTCGGGGCATGGTATGAGTGCATCGACAGATACTTGGAGGGCATGGGATTTGTGAAGAGTGAGGTGGACACAGACCTCTACTAGGTGGTTGGGGGAGATGTTCTCATTCTTGTCCTGTATGTGGACGACTTGATTTTGATAGGTTCACTGTGGCTCGTCGAGGAGTGCAGGAGGGATCTTGCAACAAAGTTCGAGATGAAAAATTTGGGGCTCATGCACTATTTTCTAGGCATGGAGGTGTGGCAGACAGATGGTGAGATTTTACTCGCTCAAGGGAAATACTGCATAGAGATCTTGCGGAGATTCGAGATGGAGGATTGCGGGGCCATGTCTACTCCCATGATTACCAATTGGATTAAGATAGACGCATCCAGAGAGAAGGATGTGGACCCCACCTTGTACAGGCAGTTGATAGGCTCTCTCATGTATTTGGTCAATTCTAGGCCAGACATATCCTATGCAATAAACTCTCTTAGTTAGTTCATGGTGGAGTTGGAGAGAGTGCAATAGATGGCAACAAAACATGTCTAGAGGCATTTGCGCGGTACAATCAGGTATGGGATCAGATATGCTTGAGTTGATGGTGTCAGGTTGGTGGGATATACTGATGCACACTAGGAAGGTAACATAGTGGATTGGAAAAGCCCTTCAGGGTGCTACTTTAGCATGAGATCAAGAGTTGTTTCTTGGTACAACAAAAGTAGAAGTCCATGGCATTGAGTTCTGCAGAGGTAGCGTACATAGCGACGAGCATGGCCACATGCGACGCTATATGGCTTGAGAAACTTCCTTCAGAAGCTGCTAGTAGCCTTGTTTGGTCAGAGGAGAGAGACGATGGTGATACACTGTGACAATCAGAGTTGCATCAAGTTTTTTTTTTTAGAAACTATGCATATAGACATTATATACCACTTCATCAGGGATTGTGTGTAGCACAGGATTGCCTAGCTACAGTATATACCTACTGATCAATAGGTAGCAGATATTCTGATGACGGCTTTGGGGAAGGCAAGGTTCCTCTTCTTTAGAGATAAGTTGGGTGTTGTGTAGAACACCTTCCTTGCTAAGAGGGAGTGTTAATTTGTGTTGCTTGGACAAGTGTTCTAGTCTCAGATTGTGCCTATGAGGCTAGGGAACACATTTGATCTAATATCCAAAAAATGTTTGGTAAGAAAAGACCTTTATTAGATAATCAATATTAAGTGTGTTGATAAATTTAAAGGGTTACAACTGAGATGATTTTTCGTCAATTTGATAACTACTTGTGATTTATTTTTAATTTTCTTGATTATTAGCTTCTTCCCTTGTTATTATGTTGTTTTATCATCAAACAACTACCAAAACAAGAAGATCAATAATACACAAGAACACATGATGTAGACTGCAAGCCAGGGCCAAAACATCTACACTTAAGAGGAAAATTGACAAATCTCATCTCTTCTTATAGATTCTTCAAATGACGAATTCCAAGACCTCTAGACCAAGACCAATACCCTTCCAAGACCAAGTCTAACCTCCTTGATGATGTGCTTCCTCTGTCCAATTCAAACCCAATCAAATCTCTTCCAGCTGCACAACTTCGACCCCAACCTAAAAAATTTCGGCCTCCACTGCAGGTCTGAAATTTTCGGCCCCTGCAACAGTTACAACTTCCACATGTGCGATCAATTTCAGGGCTTCCAAGGCTTCCTTTGAGCTTTTCTTAGGTTCCTCCTTTTATGGCTTGTAGGTGACCTAATAGACCTTCCTTCGACCTTCTTTCGGTAATTTTCTCAACTTCGATCTTGCAACATCAAAACCCTAGCCTTCCTTCTTCGCACGCGAGAGAGAGAGAGAGAGAGAGAGAGAGAGAGGGAGAATCCAAACCTTCGTCCTTCGTCCTTCCTTCTTCGCTAGCCCTCTTTTGCTTTTCCTTCGCTTAGATGACGAGAAGATGAGAGAATGTCCATAGGAGGTCGAGTTGTCTCCTATATATAGGCTTCCAAGGAGGACGACATGCCCTAATGAGGTCGACTTCTTAGCTTCTAGGCCGACTTGGTCTTGGAGGGTATTTTGACACTTTTAAATACAAAAATAATTCTTTTTACATGTTACAATGTACCTGTTGTCGCTCACATTGTACAGACATTGCGACAACGAATCAGGTAGGGGGCTATCACTCTGATCCCCAACCTCTCCATTCTAGCTGTCTCCCAACAACAGGCTATGGGTGGTAGTCCTATGGAAATATGAACATGAAAGACAAGTTGATAACCAACGAGTTCGGGAAACTTTACAATATGCGTGTTGTTGCTCAGATTGTACAGTCACTGCGGCAACGAATCGGGTCAGGGGTTGTCACTCAGATTGCCAACCTCTCCGTTCTAGCTGTCTCCCAACAACAGGCTATGGGCAGTAGTCCCTAGGGAAATATGAAGATGAAAGACAAGTTGATAACCAACGAGTCTGGGAGACACGATTGAGTGGCCTAGCTACTTGGTTAATTGTAGCAAGACTTAGAGATTGGTTTAGATTTAAATGTGAGATCAGTGCTTGATGGAGTCAACTTCTTGCTTATTGTCAATTATATTCCAAGTAATCGGATGGACAATCACTGCTTAAATACTTCACTAACCTAAATGAAATGCAAATCCTACCAACTAGGTGAAAATGCAAAGTCTTGGTTAATTTTAAATTAGATGCCTATTCTAAGTCTGACCTTCCTCTTAATTGTTTTGGAATCGGTCTCTACAGTAGGTTGTGGGATGGAAGCCTGTGAAAATTCCACGATAGGAATCCTTCTACAACAACTGGTTATGTTTCTTCTATTTTGTTATATAACTGAAAAATTTATTTACTATTTCCTACGGTAAATAACGAAACTAACATACTGCAATCTTCACAAATATAAAAAAGCTGCGTAAACAAAATACAGCGCAGGAAAGAAATAACACGCACATTCGACACCGTTATTTTTAGACAAATGTCCCTGGAAAAACCCAATGCGTTAAAACCAGTGTAGCAGCTGAGGGTTTGTATTATTATACAGTAGTTTCTTAACTGGCTATCCGATACAGAGAAAATAACTGGCAGAAAGTTAGTGTGAAATAACCTCACACTATCACTCGCAATCTGACACTGATCTAGCCCTTGAATGGCTAGCCCCAAGCTGCCTCTGCACAGTCACTGCGCTTCCTCTGTGGCACTCTCTTGGTTGATCGATCTGCTGGCTGATGCTCCGATCTCTGACCCTCCGGTCTCACACCCCGGCTCCCGACACTAGATCGAGACTGCTCCTCAATAGAACTGCGGAGCTCCTCTCTGGCTCTGTGCTGCCCACTGTGGCTCTGTGTTGCCTCTCTGAATTTGTCTCTACCTCCTCTGAATTGTATTCATCGAATCACGAAAAATTCCACCAACCACTATCTCTGCCCCTCACTGCAAGAAATCTCCTCAATCTTCCTCCGGCAACTGTTGCGCTGCTCTCTTGAGAAATCGATATCTAAATCTCCAATTCGATGTGTCTTCGAAGTGCCCATCAAGCCTCTTCTTATAATCTTCTCGTTGAACATTCAACAACCCAGATTAATTCCTAATCAATGGCTTAGATCATCTTGACTTGAACTCCGTCTTTTTCTAGAAGATTCACACCTAGTTTCATTAATACCCTTTAATTATTTTAATTTCCTAAGTTTAGACTTAGGAATCTGTTAAAAATAATTAATTATTTTAATAAAACTGTCTATGGGTGGAATTTCCCAAAGCGATTTCTTGGTCATGGAGGATGCATGTGTCCTAGCCTCCCTGCAAATTTTGAGGCTTAGAGCACATTCAATGCTACCAAAAATCAACACTCCCTCTTAGCGAGGAATGTGCTCTAGTAATGCAACCCGCTAAAGCATCACCCTAACTATGTATCATCTCCCTCTGTGCTGTCGATGTCTGACATCACTGCGCACCAACTACTGCGCAAATGCTGCATCTGCACTGCAACTCTACTACTGTTGCAACAGAAAAACATCCAAAATACTGAACCAAATGTGTTCAGCATGATGCATCTATCACTAGAGTTCTGACTGTTGCTAGTCTCTGTGCTGACCCTCTGAAGCCTCTGCGCTGCTGCTAACTCTGCACTGTGCCAATTGCACTGCTGCCAGCTTTGCTCTGTGCTGCCCAGCCTCTGGCGCTCCGAGCCACTGAAACTGTCACTCCGACACTCCTCTGCACCAACTAACACTGGTCCATCCTACTACTTCTGATATGGGATCCCGTAGTAAGGTATTGATTCGAGAGGTGGACTCCTCAAGGATCTTTCCCATCTGTAGCTCTTTGGAACTACAATACTAGATAACCCCATCTCTTCCCTAGAGGTATGTGGGAAATCATGGAAAACTCCTCCTCGATCCTTGCAGTTGCAACCTGATGATCATGTTTCTCTTCCTTGTCTTTCTTTTTGAGAGGACACTGCGTAGCGTATTGACCAATCTCACCAAACCTGAAACATTTGATCATTGAGACATCCTTCTTCCGCCTCCACTGTTCCTGTTGCCCCTTTGATGCAAGGGCTGCATTCTCCTCCTCCTCCTTGGGCTTCGTCCCATTGCTGCTACTGCCATCAAGTTTGCACTTAATTAAGTCTCGCCTCATCTCTTCTTGTTGAAGAGTAGCCCACATCCCTTCCCAATCCGAAAATCTTTCTCTGCCCAGGATAATTTGGTCGAAGACTTGCCATTCTTCTGAGACGAAATTCAGGGCCAATCTTACCATCTTTGTAGCTTGAGGCGCTGACCCTACAACTACCAGCTGATACCGAACTTCTTGAAGCTTTGAAAGGAACGGATCTATGCGCTCCCCCTTCTGCATCCTTGTGGATCTCATCTTCTCCTGCAAGAACATCTTCCGCTGCTCGGAAGATCCCTCATACAACGTAGCCAAGACGTCCCACATCTCTTTGGCTGTCCCTTTGCGAGATATGTGAGAAACAATGTGATCTCGAAGTCCATCGAGGATCGACCTCTTGGCCTTTGCCATATCCTTCTTGTAGGCTTTCAATGAATCCGGATTTGCAGGGACAACTACCACATTATCGATAAACGCCTTGAGATCGTGCTCATCCAGAAGGAAGGAGATCCTTGCCTTCTAGATCACATAGTTGGAGGCACCCTCCAATCGATCGTGACCTCTCAGCCCGGTTGCTGCCATCACGCCCAACAAATGTCGAATCTGCCTCGAACCCTTTGTGCAGTTGTTGACTGGTGCTATGCACTCCTTGCTAGAGTGAGTGAAACTTCGCTCAGCTATCGCTGCTTCTACGTGGGAAATCAGAATTTATGGGCAAGAAACTCTCTGAGGTCAAAATTCCATCAGTGTGCTCTTCTTCCCTTCTGACGCTTTTCTGCACTTGCAACTATTGCAGAAAATCTATGTCCCAGTTGAAGATCTGCTCTGCGCTAAAGCTATTGCGTTGTTCCCTGTGCCGCTGAAAAATCTCAATCTGGAAAATCTTCCTCTCTGTTGACTCACTCAGAGAGAGATTTTTCCTTGAGAATCTTGCCCTCCTGGCACTGACTGTGCAAGCCTTCTAGGGGTTTGATTTGCTGCCTACACAACTCTTCAAGCTCCCTCTTCAGCTCCACTTCTGAGCTCTTCTCTACTTTACCTGCACTCTGATACCATGTGAAAATTCCACGATAGGAATCCTTCTACAATAACTGGTTAAGTTTCTTCTATTTTGTTATATAACAGAACAAAATTATTCACTGTTTTCTATGGTAAATAACGAAACTAACTCACTGCAGTCTTCGCAAATATACAAATGTTGCGGAAACAAAATACAACACAAGAAAGAAATAACATACACATTCGACACCATTATTTTTGGACAAATGTCGCTGGAAAAACCCAATGCGGGAAAACCGGTGCAAGAACTGAGGGTTTGTATTATTATGCTGTGGTTTTTGAATACAATCTTGGATGCCTTATTGGCTATCTGATACGGAGAAAATAATTGGGAAAAAATATAGTGAAAAATAGCATCACACTATCACTGGCGATCCGACATTGATCCAACCCCTAAATGGCTAGCCCCACGCTGCCTTTGTGCAGTCACTGCGCTGCCTCTGCGTCACGACTAGTAGGGACTGCATCACTCTCTTGGATGATCGATCTGCTGGCTGGATGCTTCGATCTCTGACCCTCCATTCTCACACCCCTACCCTCGGCACTAGATCGAGACTGCTCCTCAATAGAACTACGGATCTCCTCTGTGGCTCTGCGCTGCCCAGTGTGGCTTTGCGCTGCCTCTCTGAATCTCTCTCTGCCTCCTTTGCGCTGTATTCACCGGATCAGGAAAACTTCCACCGGCCACTATCCCTGCCCCTCACTACAAGAAATCTCCTCGATCTTCCTCCGACAACTGTTGTGCTACTCTCTTGAGAAATCAATCTCTAGATCTCCAATTCGATGTGTCTTCCAAGTGCCCATCAAGCCTCTCCTTATAATCTTCTCGTTGAACATTCAACTGCCTAGATTAATTCCTAATCAATGGCTCAGATCATCTTGACTCGATCTCTGTCTTTTTCTAGAAGATTCACACCCAGCTTCATTAATACCCTTTAATTATTTTAATTTCCTAAGTTTAGACTTAGGCATCCATTAAAAGTAATTAATTATTTTAATAAAACTGTCATTGGGTGGAATTTCCCAAAACGATTTTTGGGTCTTGGAGGATGCATGTGTCCTAGCCTCCTTGCAAATTTTGAGGCTTAGAGCACATCCGATGCTACCAGAAATTAACAAAGCCAACGGGAAGCAAGCAAAGACTTGATTAATGATACCTCCGCCTATGTTCCAACCACCTGATTCCTCTGGCATTGCAGAGACTATGGCTCTCACGACTACAAGGTCACCGTGTTAACCACTAAAGAGGGTCTAAATTCCTCAAGCTAAATTAAGAAAGGGTGGCCCTAAATCTCTGTCAACCATGCTAATGCTTGGAGGTAAGTTATTATTGCAACTAGACTTAGAATGCAATGCAAGGATTATGAATGTTTCTCGGATTAATATTTACTTAACGCTTTAAGTACTTTAGTTATGATTAACTTTTATGGCAAGATTACTTAACAATTAATGGAAAGACAATCCTAACAACAAGAATATGCCAAATTATCAAGTACAAATAAGATACAAAAGATACCCACAAGATACAAAATTCCAAAAACTACGGGATGTGTTGGAATCCCGTAATAACTTGATCAACACTTAATTAAGATATCAATTGCAAGATTATCAATGCTTCTACTTCAAGACAATGGCACAATGATTATTTCTTGAAACAATTAGAGATATTTTCAACAAGGTAAATGCCAATCTCCAATTAACAACAGTTATTCATTTAAATTAGAAGCAAGGACACTTATAATCTCAATACCAATGTGTACATATCATTCGTAAATGAATATCATTAAAACAAGAATGATCATGTAAGAGTACCAATTTGCCAATTAGATTGCCACTTCAGAATAACAAGATACTTCAATGCTAAGTAAAGAGCACTTGGATCTTAACGTCAATATGAGATTACCATTCTCAATGAAGGTGCTTATATGAGTGAGTTTAGTGCAAAGAGAAAGTGTAATATCCCGAAGGGGAAATAGACAGTAATACAAAGCATACAACAAGATATAAAATGCTAGAAACAGATCATGAAGCAGATACACATGAAATAGAGAGAATGCTAAGCCATTTTATTATACTAAGAAATAGAAATGAGTACAGGAGGTGATCAGAATGATGGAACCTCGACTTGCACCAGGAAAGTGTAGGAATACTCTCAGAATATCAATGGAAATGGCTGCTCTCTGCTCTGCGTCCAAGCTGTTGGAATACTGCCGTGCTGCTACTACTGCTGGAACAAAATGAGTATTTGGGGCTGCTCCCCTACTCGAAAAAATCTGATACTCTGGAATCGGCCTCTACTCACAATACCCAGAAAAGCCCAGAGAGCATTTCTGAAATGGTTGACCCCCGAAAATGCCTCCCTTGAGGATCTACGCTATCCCCCCAAGGGCCACGCTGGAGTTGAACGCTATCCTCCAAAATATGACCTCCCTCTCTGTCAAATGTCCCCAATAGGCAAGGGTTGGCCCCTTGCTCAATCCTCCGGCCTAAATCCTTCGAAATGGCACCAATCCGGAGCTCCCCCAAGATGAACTGTTCCCTCCCTCTCCAGACTGCGCAGTCCCTAGATGCTATGCTCCTCTGCAAATGCAAACACCGATCCTCCTGCAAAATGCTGATGGAAATACCTCACCCGAGCAAGCACTCGAAGTCTCCCGGGGCTGAGGGTGGGATCTCCGAACGGAGACACCCGATGTACTGAATAGTACTACAGACAAGCTAAACAGCCAACGTGCTCCAAGTCGAAATGACTAGCTCAATATGCATAAACATGAATGACCAAATGAGGGGGCTCTCCTCCCTTTTATAACGATGGGCCTCTCTCTCCCTAGGCCCCACCATCTCCCACGTGCTCCTTGGCCCACGCTGTCCCTCTCAACTGCGTGAGGTAGGCCCTACGCTGCCCACGTGGTCTATGTCCTCCCTTCCTGCGCTGTCCACTTGGTCACTAGGCCCTGTTGACCACACTTCGTCAACTACCCCATAGTAGTACACCCCCATTTTTTCAAATGGGATTCGTCATGTTCGACGTGGTTGCGCCATTCAGATTCCATCATCCAGATTTCATTGACAGTCGACAGTTTTTATAATGATGTAAACCCATTCTGCATTTTATGATGTAAATGATCTAAGTAAGGCCGTCAATGTATGTAACAACCTAGGTAAGCCTAGTATGTTGTTGATGGTCTCTATCCTAGGAGGTTTTTTGTCTCACTGATTCACGAAAGTGATCGACAGAGTTTTTCCCTCCAGTCTCACCCCAAAGCTAGGGTGGAATTTGTCATCAGCATAGTAAGTGAGTCCTAGTGTTTCTATCGAGTCCTTGTAAAAGTAGTTTGAGCTACTTGGTCTACTAGATCATATTTTGAGTCACAGAATTGGTTATTTATTTGAGGGTCTATACAAGTGGGTTTTCCCCCTTCATGTATGTAAATGTATTATCTCATGTAAAAGAGGGTTGGAAAAATAATTATAATCCCCTCTTAGTCAATTAATTAAATTTTCTGGTCAATACAAAAATAAAATCCTAAACCAGAAATTTAATTAATTTAGGGTCCTAAATTAGGATTAAATCTTTAAAGGCAAAATTTGTGGGTCCTTGGAAAATGATTTTGAAAGCCCCAAGCCAAGGGAATATTAAGAATTTTAAGAAATATTGGACCCTTGAGCCTTGGTGGTTAAGTCAAGGTCAAAATTTTGGGGTAATTAACTCAAAAATAGTATTTTTGAGTTAATTAAAATTGAATTAAATGATAAATTCGTTTTTTCCCCAAAATTTTAATTTCAACGCTCCGGATTAAAAGATAATTAAATCTTTTGGACGGTTGATATTATTTTGACGAGGATCATCAAAACTAGCCGTTAAAGATCTTGTCCTATAAATTTAGAGGTCTTTGTCATTATTGAGTGATCCGATCTCAAAATCGTGCACTTGCTCTTAGAAGCTCTTGTAAACTTTTTGAGGAATAAGCTAAAGACTTTGGGGTTACAAATCTGGATGTTCCTTCTCAGATCTATGTGGTGAATTGTCTCTGAACTCTGCTACTTTGTTTCTTGTACTTTATGGTTGACGGCCTTCATGGATTAATCTGCATATAGGTATCTTATGCAGTTTTCTGGGTTTATAAAATAACATTCTGATTTTTCTAAGGGTCTCATGTTGTTTTCTTAAATCTCTATCAATCTAAGGTCTGGATCTAAGTGTGCAGGGAAATAATTTTTTAAGATTGGGCGTCTGGGGAAGTCTTCGGTTGGACCAGCCGACTCTCAATAAGCATAAATCTGATAAGCTCTTTATTTGTTAAATTCCGGGTCTATCTTACGATATTTGTGATTTTGCAGGGTTTCGAAGGCTTGTGCCTCTCACTAAAAATTTTAAACTTCTGAAACTGTGCTAAAACAGGTTTAGATCTGACCATGAGGGTTTCAAATTGTAAATTAGTGTAAATTTATAGATTTTCTTTTAGGATTGTAAGGGTATAACAGTTTCTGGGTGTGTATTTTCGGATCTGACGTGTTGTTGCAGGTTACAGGTTCAAATCGAATTTTTTTTTAAGATCTAGGGCAGATCTGGCTTCCAAAGGCCAGATCTGGCCTCAAAGCTGCCACTGTGGGCAAATCTGGACATTGTTTTGATTAAAAGAACAAAGATCTGGGCGTCATTTGATTGAAGAAATACATCAGATTTAATTTAAAGGAAGTGTTTTAGTGTTCTGGGTTGCCGGCTTTTGCCTTTTTCTTTATCGATCTCATTTTTCAGCATCCCAGCTCCTATCTCTGCAAGTCGTCTTCGCTGCCAGCGTTTTTCCTTGGCCGTCCATTTCAAATCTGCCTCCGGATCCTCATCAATCTGCATAAATCTCACCGTCTGGCTTTTACACGTCCGTTTGCATCAATTTCGTCCAGCTTTCCACGCTGTCCTGCACCCTTACTGAAGCCGTCACCTTCCTGTCCGCTTGATCTCCTTCATCGACCTCCATTTCTCAGCATTCATCTTTTGCATCTCTTGCCAGACTCTGCACAAACCGTCCAGCATTCTTTCTGCATCGACTTTCCTTGCCGTCTGCACCAGTTTCTCATGCCGTCTCACCTTATCCAGCATCCGTCCAGTCTCTTCGCGTCCAACCTGACCACAAAAACGACAAACGCAAACATATCGAACTTAAAAAAAAAAAACAAAAACAGCGTTGATGATTTTATGTTTGTAAAGGTTTTCGGTTTTGTCTTATTTCACATTTTGTATCATAGTGTTGGGTTCGGATATAGTTTCAATTTTTTTTAGTTAGATCTTAGTCTTAGATTTAAATGATAGCGTTAGTTTTGGCTCTTTCATTAATTCGATTTTTTTTTTAACTTCAGGTTTTTAGTTTAGTTTTAGATTTTATATTTTAAAACTTTCGTTTAGTTTTTTGATTCGAGTTCATTTTTCGATTTCAGTTTTAAATTTTAATTTAGTTTTTAGTTGTAGTTTCTTAGATTATAGACTTTAGTTTTTGTTAGTTTAGACGTTAGTTTTTTAGATTTTAAATTTTAGCCTTAGTTTAATTTTAATTTTTGTTATTTAATTTTTTAGATTTAATCTAATTTAAATTTAATTTAGCTTTGACTTTTTAGTTTTAACCTTAGAGTTTTAATTAGATTTTGATTTTTAGCTTAGATCTTTTTAATTAGTTTTAAAACTAACTTAGGGATTTAGTTTTTTTTTAATTTGTCTTAGACTTAAAAAATAATAAAATAATAAAAAAATTTCAAAATTTCAAAATTCTAAATTTTTTTTTTTTGAAAATACAAAAATATAAAAAAATTTCAAAATTTCAATAGTCAAATGTGCTAATTTTATTTTTATCTGAAGTTTGACTATAGAACATTTTAATTGTCGAACTGGGTTATAATTGGAATATTTTTATTTTCGGAAATCTTTCAAGTATCTGGCATTCTCATAATATTGTTATTCATGGTTGTGGCATTCTCAAGAAAATATCATTGTGATCAATCGTGGTTTAATAAGCAGCAGTTGGTCATCATTTACTGGTTTATAATTGCATAATGGGATTTTGTGTGACTCCATAAGGCACTGATCATAAGCGTGAAATCTAATCTACATCTGTGAAATCCTGTTAATTTCATCCTGTGTTTGGTGTTCTAGCTGTGTCTCCTGGATTTATCCTTCATTTCAAATAGGGTCTACCTCCCTTAGCCTGCAAGGAGACAGCTTAAAGAGAGAGATTGGGGATAAAGGTGACAGCCCCCAGTCTGAGCCGTTGTCGCGGTGCCCTGAACAATCTGTGCGACAACAGGCCCCACTCCCTCAATTTCGATGTGGACTTTAGGAAAATGCTTTATCCTAAGTGAGTTAATTAATATTTTACTCACTTTATTTATGCTCCAACTATAATAAGGCAAAATTGGTCAAAATTAATATTTTCAATTAGCTGTCGCTAATTGGGAATATTACAGTCTCCCTCGGCAAAATGTTGCTTGACCCCCAGCAACTGTAGTGATGGATGCTGCAAGATCTTCTCACTTTCCCAAGTGGCATCCTCATCTGGCAAATTCTTCCACCTCACTAAGAATTCCCGGACTACCCTGCTCTGCAACTGTCTCTCCCTGGTATCAATAATAGCCTCCGGCTGTAGCACCAAGTGCCCCTCATCATCCGTAGGCGGAAGCTCCCCGTCACTGTCACCTGCTGTCCCAGTGCCTTCTTCAGGCACAATACGTGAAAGATGTTATGAATCTTGCTGCCCTGGGGCAGCTCCAACTCATAAGCAACTTGCCCAACTTTGTGTATCACCTTGTAAGGCCCATAAAAACGGGGCTTGAGCTTCTCAGCTCCCTTTTGCTTTAGAGTTGATTGTCGGTATGGCTGCAAGCGTAGGTAGACCAAGTCCCCTACCTCAAACTGTCTCTCCACCAGACCCCTGTCGGCATACAGCTTCTGTTGGTTCTGTGCTGTAGCCATGTTATCCTTGAGAGCTCGGAGGATGTCCTGACTCTCTTGGATCCAATCCTTGGCTCTCGAAGCCTTGCTGGCACCAAACATCACATCAACAAAAGATAAAGCATGATAACCATATAATGCATAAAACAGAGACATACCTATAGACATGTGATATGTGTTGTTGTTGCAGTACTCTCCTAGGTGCAGCCACTTCAGCCATGCTCTCTGCTGCCCACTGACATAGTTACGCAAGTAGCCCTCTAGCCACTTGTTAACTATCTCTGTCTGCCCATCTGTCTGTGGGTGGTACCTAGTGCTCGGTGTCAACTCTATCCCTACCAACCGGAAAAGCTCTTGCCAAAACCTGCCCATGAAGCGGCTGTCCCTGTCACTGACAATGGTCTTGGGAAGACCATGTAACCTGAAGATGTCCATGAAGAACAGCTCCGCCACCTGTGCTGCTGTATAATGTGCGGATATGGCGAAAAAATGTGCATATTTCGTCAGTCGATCAACGACGACGAATATACAGTCCTTGCCCTGCACCATGGGCAACCCTGTGATGAAATCCATTGAGATACTCTCCCATTTCCCCTCTGGAATGGGAAGAGGCTGCAACAAACCTGCCGGATGGTTCATCTCCCCCTTGTTGCGCTGACAAACCTCACACTCCCTGACATGCTGGAGTACGTCCTCCTTGAGGCCCTTCCATGAGAACCTCTCCTTGAGAGTCCTCAGTCAAGAAGATCCTGTCCCTGTAGTAGATGATCTCATCCATCACCCTGTATCTGTCATCTGTCACCTGTCCATCCAGAATCTCACAAGCAAACCTGTCCTTGGAGTACTCCACCAATAGCCGAGCCCTCCAATCTGCGTCCAAATTCATTAGAGACAACGTGGCTGGTCTGCGTGAGAGTGCATCAGCCACCATGTTGTTCTTCCCTTTGACATATTCGATGTCAAAGTCGTAGGCTTGGATCTTGCTGACCCACTTCTGCTACCTCTCCTGTAGCTGTTTCTGCTCTAAGAAAAACCTGAGGCTGTTGTGGTCAGTCCTCACCTTGAACCTGTTACCTACCAGGTACTGCCGGAATTTGGCCAATGCATGCATGATGGCCATCATCTCCTTGTCATATATGGCATACAACCGCTCATGTGGAAGGAGCTTCCGACTCTCAAAAACTATAGGGTGGCCTCCTTGCATCAACACTGCGCCGATCCCCTCTCCTGATGCATCACACTCCAAAACAAATGGCTGCGTGAAGTCTGGCAATGCTAGCACTGGACAGTTGCTCATCACCTCCTTGAGCCTGCCAAAGGCTCGTTGTGCTGTATCTGTCCAACTGAATGCTCCCTTCTTCGTCAGATCTGTAAGGGGTGCAACAAGCTGAGAGAAACTCTTGACGAACTTCCTGTAGTAGGTGCAGATACCCACAAACCCCCGAAGTTCCGTCACGTTTCTTGGCTTTGGCCAATTCCGGATGGCCTTGATCTTCTCCTCGTGGACCCTCACTCCGTCCACCCCTATGATGTGTCCTAAGTATAGCATCTCCGTCAATCCAAACTCGCACTTGGAGAGCTTAGCATAAAACTGCTGCTCCTCCAAAATACGCAACACTGCCTCTATGTGCTGGAGATGCTCCTCCCATGTCCTGCTATATATCAATATGTCATCAAAGAAGACCAACACAAACTTCCTCAGGTGACTGCGGAAGATGTGGTTCATACACAACTGGAAGGTGCCCGGTGCGTTGGTTAGCCCGAAGGGCATCACCAAGAACTCAAAATGGCCATAGTGGCACCTGAAAGCGGTTTTGGGAATGTCCTGTTCCCTCACGCGAATCTGATGGTACCCGGATCTCAAATCAATCTTTGAGAAGAGCTGTGCCCCTCTCAACTCATCCATTAGCTCGTTAATCCGAGGAATAGGGTACCTGTTCTTCATGGTCTTCTTGTTCAGGGCCCTATAATCAATGCACATCCTCAATGTGTCGTCCTTCTTCTTGACCAACACCACTGAAGAAGCGAAAGGACTGGTGCTAGGCTGAATGTGTCCAAGAGCTAACAGCTCGCGGATAGCCCGCTCAATCTCGTCTCGATAGGCCTTGGGGTGCCTATAGGGTGTGGTAATGATGGCTTGAATGCCCTGCTCTAGCTCAATCGTATGCTCAAATCCCCGATCCAGTGGCTGTCCTGGTGGTATCTCCCCAAACACCGTGGCATACCTGTCAAGGATGGTCTGTATCTCTGGATGAACTGTTTGCCCGGTAGTCCTTGCCTCTGATGCACGCAGCTCTACGACCCACTCTATGTCTCCCTTCCGGAAGTCTGCCTCCAACCGGTGAGCTGAAACGGTCTGGGGTGGGTAAGTGTACATGCCCCGTATCTTCTCATGCTTCCCGGTCTTCTTATCATCCCAATCCTTCTCCAAGGCCTCCCAATCTGTGGTGACCTTCCCTAGAGTGATCAACCACTGTACACCCAATACCACATTGGTATCCGGTATGTTAACCATGAAAAAGTGGTCAGTCACTGTGTAGGTGCCCATCGTTACTGCCAGCTCTGGGACATATCTGGCACATTGCATAGTCTGATCTCCTAGGACCAGCACTGAAAACCCATCGAAGCTCTCTGTTTGTATGCCTCTCCGCTCTACCATCTGTGCATCGATGAAGTTGTGGGTTGCCCCACTGTCCACCAGTACTGATACTCGCTGCCCCCGTATTGTCCCTCGGATGCGCAGCATCAGATACTTGGGAACTCCTCGCAATGCTGCAAGGGTCCCTCCGGTAGGTGCAAAGGCTGCACCTCCTGCTCCTGGTGGTGGAGGTGGCACATGATCCTGTGCTGCATGGCTGCCCCCTGCCTCCACGTCATCATACTCATCCTCTTTCTCTCTGCTCTCGGAGAAGACCTCAATAAAGTGTGCTTTGCCAGCAACACATCTGTGTCTTGGTGCCCACGGCTCCTGATAGGTGAAACACAACCTCTTCTTCTTCAACTCCCTCCTGGCATCATCATCCAACTGTCCTCTGCCCTAATTCCCTCTTGGAGGCAGAATCCTCACATCCTTCCCCTTAGGCTGGAAAGCCTGTCTCTGGGGGTAAGGCGTCCTGGTCCTGGGTAAGGCATCCTGCAAGTCTTGGGTCCTGCCAATTGCGTCATGGAGTGTGGTTGGTCTAGTGGATCTGACCAATCCCCGAAGCGGCTCTGCTAGCTCCTCAATGAACATGTAAATCATCCGTGCCGCGGATAGATCTGGCACCATCACCGAAAGTCTCAGGAAATCTGAGATATATGTATCCGGACTCCCGGTCTGTTTGAGCCTCGTTAGCTCAACAAAGTGCTCCTCCGGATCCCTCCGATCAAACCTCTCTATCAACCTCCGCGTGAACTCGGCATATGTAGCCACTGTCGAATGCCCGAGTGTAATCATCCCGTGGAACCACCAATCCTGGGCCTCGCCATCCAGATGCAATGCTGCCACCTTGATGGCCTCCGTCTCTGCCATCTGGTTGAGCTGGAAGTATATGTCCAGCTTCTCCACCCAAGCCTTTGCCGAACTGTTTGATGAACCATCAAACATAGGCAAATGGACCTGCTCATCGTACGCTGAGTGTCTCCGTCATGATAATGTCGGTGTCCCCTATGATGGTCACGGGGTCTGCTGTCCCGCTGGAGCTGGACAAAATCACGAAATGAAAGGGCATCCCTGAACTCCTGCCCATATGCCTGGTACTCAGCAAAGTAATCACCCATGTGGCCAGGTTCCTGCTCCTGCTGTGCTCCTGCCCCTGTGTCTGCAGCCAAAAAAGTGGGCATAGCGGAATGTGTGGGTGCATGAGATGCCATGTGTTGAGTGGCATCGTGCTCCTGCAAATGGTGGGATGTGCCTGATCCCTTACCAACCTGGAAACCCCTTGGGGTTTCACGCTGCCTAGCCTCTACAGCAGTGAACCTCTGTCCCATCACCTCGATCTGCCTTGACAGATCCTGTACTGACTTGAGGAGCATTTCCCCAAACTTCTTCGCGTCACTATCATCTGCCATTGGTTCCTCCTGTTCTGCGTCCACCACTGGAACGCAGTCACCCTCTCCGTAGGTGATTTGCAACCTACGCTCTTTGTCACGGTACTTTCTACCTCTGTAGCAAATATACGGCTTCTTTTCCGGTGTCATAGACAACTTGCTCCACAGGCCGAGCCAGGTCTATGAGCTCTGATACCACTGTAATATTCCGAAGGGGAAATAGATAGTAATACAAAGAATACAACAAGATATAAAATGCTAGAAACAGATCATGAAGCAGATACACATGAAATAGAGAGAATGCTAAGCCATTTTATTATACTGAGAAATAGAAATGAGTACAAGAGGTGATCAGAATGATGGCACCTCGACTTGCACCAGGCAAGTGTAGGAATACTCTCAGAATATCAATGGAAATGGTTGCTCTCTGCTCTGCGTCCAAGCTGCTGGAATACTGCCGTGCTGTTACTATTGCTGGAACAAAATGAGTATTTGGGGTTGCTCTCTTACTCAGAAAAATCTGATACTCTGGAATCAGCCTCTACTCACAATACCCAGAAAAGCCCAGAGAGCATTTCTGAAATGGTTGACCCCCAAAAATGCCTCCCTTGAGGATCTATGCTATCCTCCCAAGGGCCACGCTGGAGCTGAATGCTATCCTCCAAAATATGACCTCCCTCTCTGTCAAATGTCCCCAATAGGCAAGGGCTGGCCCCTTGCTCAATCCTCCGGCCTGAATCCTCCGAAATGGCACCAACCCAGAGCTCCCCCAAGATGAACTGCGCCCTCCCTCTCAAGACTGCGCAGTCCCTAGATGCTCTTCTCTTCTGCAAATGCAAACACTGATCCTCCTGCAAAATGCTGATGGAAATACCTCACCCGAGCAAGCACTCGAAGACTCCCGGGGCTGAGGGTGGGATCTCCGAACGGAGACACCCGATGTACTGAACAGTACTATAGACAAGCTAAACAACCAACGTGATCCAAGTCGAAATGACTAGCTCAATATGCATAAACATGAATGACCAAATGAGGGGGCTCTCCTCCCTTTTATAACGATGGGCCTCTCGCTCCCTAGGCCCCACCATCTCCCACGTGCTCCTTGGCCCACGCTATCCCTCTCAACAGCATGAGGTAGGCCCCACGCTGCCCATGTGGTCTGCGTCCTCCCTTCATGCGCTGTCCACTTGGTCACTAGGCCCCACTCCCTCAATTTCGATGTGGACTTTAGGTAAGTGCTTTATCCTAAGTGAGTTAATTAATATTTTACTCACTTTATTTATGCTCCAACTATAATAAGGCAAAATTGGTCAAAATTAATATTTCCAATTAGCTGTCGCTAATTGGGAATATTAAAGAAAGATTTCTTAGATACTTATAAGAGACGGGCAAATGTTAGATTCCAATGTTCAACGATCCTTCTTCAATATAGCATGTAGAACAATGAGAGCACTTTATATAACTTGCATTCCAATTAAATGAGAAATTATTAACCCTTTAGGACAATAATGAGATTATGTATGACAACAGTAGATATCTCATGAAAACAGTGAGTTACTAGTAAATCAAATATGCCAAAATGCTGCTAGATGCCAAACCAAGCTTGCCAATATGAAATTGTAAGTTGTAATATCTCCAATAGGAAATAGACAGCAATACAAGCATACAACTATATAGGAAAAATGCCGGAAATAGAATATGGAGCAAGTACACATAAAAATACCAGAAATGCTAAGCCATTTTATTAGTCTGAGAATATATATGGGTACAATAGATAATCAGAATAAGTGCACCTATCCTTGCACAAGGCAAGGGAAGAACCCTCTCAGATAAACAGGAAATGGCTGCTACAAGAAACTACATCCCAGCTGCTGGAAGAAACTGCCGTAAACTGCTGCTGCGGGAATGAACTGAAGCTAGGGGCTGATCCCCTTGCCAGAATGAGCTGAAAATCGGCAGACCACCTGAACTCACCACCCCGGACAAAACCCAGAAACCATATACAAAATGGACCACCTCCGAAAATCACCCCCAGAAACCCTCCTCCTAGAAAAACGCTGTCCCTCCAGGACCAACGCAGACACCAACTGAAATAGACTGAAATGGGGCCACGACTCCTCAAGAAACTCACCAAATGATAAACGCTGAACCTCCACACCGGAATAGGCCTGAATCTCCTGCAGAAATCTCTACCACTGAACAGCTCCAACTCAAACTGCGTCCTCCCTCCAAGGACTGCGCAGTCACCCAATGAAGCTCAGCTCCTCGGCAAAACTCCCAACAAAACACCTGCAAATCTCCTGCTAAAGACTGAAGAAAAACCTTGCCCGAGCAGGCACTCGAAGTCCCCCGGGGCCAAGGGTGAGATCTCCGACCGGAGACACTCAGTCGCACTAAACAGTGCTGCAGACCGACTAAACAGCCAGCGTGCTCAAGTAGACAGAAATCTAGCTCAATATCATCAACAATATCAATAATGCCAAAATGAGATAGCTCTCCCTCCTTTTATAACGCTGGCCCTCCTGAAAACCCTACGTGGTCCCTCTCTCTCCCACGTGCTCCTCATGGGCCTGCGCAGAAGCTTCTAGAGGCTACGTGAGCCTCCTCTCATACGTGGTGTGGACCCCCAAGGCTCCCCCTTAAGTTATAACGTTGCATCTACTAGGGAAACACTTTATTTTATTTAAGTGAGTTAGCCCCCCCTTTTCTCACTTTTATTTATTAATTAACTATGGGCGGCAAAACTATGCAAAAATCAAATATTCCAATTAGCGGTGCTAATTAGGAATATTACATAAGTTAACTAGCCTTCTTATGATGTAGTTTTCATAATTATATCAGAGCTGATCACACTTTTACGCAGAGATATCAGTCATGAAAACTTGAAGATTTATGCCAAAAGATTAATGTCCAAATTGCTTAAATGATTTGACAATATGCTAGATATTTTATCTGTTGAGATCTTGTGTATTGGGGTAGCATTGGATGTGCTCTAGCCATGAAACTTTGTGGAGGTGCTAAGAAACACATCACCTCCAAAACTCAGAAAGTGTTTGGAGAAATTGCATCTGGTGTTGAAGTTATTCAAATAATTAATTTTTTAAACGAGGACCCTAAGTCTAAACTTAGGAAATTAGAAAAATTAAAGTGAATTAATTAAACACATGTGATGAAATGTTCTAAGTGACGCAGATCAAACAGTCTTTTAATCTTAGCCGTTGATAAGAGATTAAATCACAACTGTTGATGTTTCAACGAAAAAGTATAAGAGAAAGGCTTGAGGGTCAGTGGGAGACACACACACATAGAGGCAAAGCTGAGAAACTGAGCTGGAATTCTAGGGCAGGGTTTGCTAAGAATTTCCGGAAGTGTTTTCTGTAGCGAGGAGTAGTATTGGCTGAGGGGATGATCTGATCTTGGAGCCAAGAGTCAGCAAGAGGCAGAGGAGCAACAATCAGGAACAATGTAGAGGAGCAAGGGTAGCAGCAGCAACTATGCAGCAGCTGCACAACACAGAGGGCTTTAGTTGCTACATAGGTGCTACGCAGGCCCAGAAGGGGAGCGCTGCAACTTCAGGAGGCCACCAGGGTTACGCAGAGGCCTTCCAGGGCAGCGTAAGGACTGCGTCACCTAGTATGGGGTTACACAGTCCCCTTCTAAGCAGGGCTGATGCTGGGGCTTCAAGGGCAGCTTTGGAGTTTCTAGGGCCAGAAATTGGCTGAGTCTGTCTTGTAAATCCCGTTTGAGGGTGTGGATCAGTGAGAGTTTTGGTCTCAGAACAATAGGTATTGCTGCAGATCTATTATTTTCTCTGTCGGGTTAACCAGTTGGGTGCCCAGAATTGCTGAACTCAGATTCTACATAATAATAATAAACCCTCATATCTACTGCATTGGTTTTCCTGTATTGGGTTTTTTTGGGGACATTTGTCCGAAAAATCTGTGTCACTTTGTTGAATGAGCGTAATATTTAGTAAATGATCTGTATGTGTGTAGGCTGTTAGTTGTGTTTACTTCGGTATTTTCTGAATATTTTCTGGAAATAACTTGTACAATTTAATCACAAGTAGGAGAAGTAAACCAAGATACTACAATAGGATTTCCGCATTATTGTATTAATTTTTTTTCACATTATCAATAAATTTTATGCCTCTTGAAAGTGTTTATCAGTGATATATCAGATCTGATTACTCTCATTACAATCAACAATAAACCATGAAACAAGCCTAATGATGAATGCCCAATTCATGCAATTAATCCCTTAGTATGTTGGACAATTTATGGATGATTATTATGGCACTTAGATGACAATTATATAACTGCTATGAAAGAGATATGACTGCTATAGCAAAATAGTAAAAATTAGAGGGTTTAGAGATCAAACCCTAGGCCCAAGGCCTTGAAGATTGCTTGCCCAATTTGCCAAATTTTTTCCCAATGACTTGGTACTTGAAAACATAAAACTTGAGCCAAGTTCTCCTGCAAAACCCACCAATATTCAGTTCAGAAATCAAATGACCAACTAGAAGATGAATGAGGGCAAACTAGGGTTAGGAAGAGGGTAAGAGGTAAGGGAAAAGGCCTAAAAAGGCCCGTGGCTAGGGTCAAGAGGCTAAGAAAGCCTCATGACAGAGCAGGGGCCAACTAAGGCCATGACAACCCATAGAAGGTTGCCGTCTAGCTTGAGGAAGGTGCCGAAAGGCCCTAGAGGCCTACGACTAGCCCTAGGAAGGAAGATAAGGTTGGCGCTGAGGCTCAAGGAGGCTGGATGGATGGGAGAGTGAACACTGGGCCTAGAAGACCTGAAAAACTTGAAACCCTCGCCCAAAAAAGATATTTTGCTTCAGATCTTCAATCTCTGCAAAATTCTTCAATTGCTGGCCCTGCAAAAAATTGTAGAGGCTAGATCTTAGCCTTAATGGCCTAGATCTAGCTCTAATCCAAAAATTTCCCTCCGATTTCACTTGCATAAATAAATTTACAATAGCCCAAAACCCCAATATATACCAAAATTTCAAAATCCCAAAACCCCAGGTACGAAACAAGGGTTAGAAAATAAAATAATTTACAAATTTATGATACAAAAAATAATAGTGTACAATGCTTAGAAAATTTTGAGAATATATTTTTTTTGTATATCTTGACAATGACTAGATGTATTTCGAAAAATAAATGGAAAACCACAACCTTAGTTAAGTTAGAAAATCATATAAAATATTCAGGATCCATACTTAGTCAGCTTGTGCCCACAGTTTGTAAACTTGGAGCCCAAGGGCTGGGGAACCTGCAAACACTATATATTTTCTTAGGGATAAACCGTTAGAACATATAATGAATCAAATCACCTAAGATAAGCCCAAAACTTATCAATAGAATGTTCCTATCATCTATAATGAAATAACGATTCAATTAAATTTTAAAGCACAATATAGGAATGCCCATACCCAACACATACCGCAAATCAACGAGACAAAGACACCATGAACTGCACCCCAAAGTCTTTTATTATGCTAATCAATATTTTCCCAGTGGGACAATAGCTTCATTAGCCAAAGATTCATTGGCTTTGTTACCACTCAAACTAGCAGGGGCCCTATAGGACAACTACTAGGTCAAGGTCAACAATGGAGCGATAGTCCATTGTCACCTCAACTAAGGCTCCTTGCTATTTACGAACTTTCATTGATTGGAGGAGACCCAGTTTAATGAGGATCACGAAGATGAATGGATAAATGAAAGGGTGAAAGGTGATCTTACTTGCTTGGAAAACAAAGATGAAAGGCTCTCTAGTAAGGCTTAGGATAATTCGAAGGGCTAGGGTTTGAGTATATGACTTGTCAAGGAGATTCCTAGACCCCAAAATCCTAGTGGAAACATGGATTCCAAGTGGTCTTTGTGGATTTATCTTCAAAATGTTGTGGGACGACACGGGACCAAGTGGACCAAGAATTAGGTCGACGAGATGGAATTGATCAACCAAGGGTGTGCTTGACCTAATTGAGGGGGAGAAAGGGATTAAAGGAGAATTTTTCTTTAAATTTGATGCAATAATCCCAATGAGGTCACTAGCCAAGGGAAACCTAGGGAAAGAAACAATCCTTGAGCTAGGGGCTTGCAATATCTCGAGATCCCACCATCATATTTGCTTCAAATTTAGAGGGCCTCTAGAACAAACTCCAACGCAGTTGTGGACCAAAAATTGAAGTATTTGGATGGCTAGATTGTGAGATAAGTGATGCCGTAAGTGACCTATGTAGGCTAAGCCTAGAAAGAAAGAGAGAGGGTGAGAAAAATATGCTTTAAGGTGATCACCTATGGAGGACCAATGCCTAATCCTTTGGGGGAAATGGAGTCAAGGATATTTCAATGATTGGAATGGATTCACTTAGACAAGGAGGCTTATAAAACAATTTCGCATGGCAATTAGGGCATGGTCAATTGCTTCAAGGACTTTATACTTCAATATGCAATATTTGATGACTTATCAAGGCAAAATTTCAACAAAATGTCTCTGGTTGTTGGCTGCCAGTTGAGGACCAACATGAAGAAATTTTTTCTCTTAGGGACATCACCCATAAAGTGATTGGTAACATCTAACTTCGATTAGGAAGTGATCTCTCAGAAAAGTGGGAAAAGCTATTCGAATGGGGAGGTCATGAGAACACCAAAAATTTCTTGGTTATCGTAGACCTGTTACCTTCTCATATCAAAGACTAAACCTACGGGTCGACATGTTTCTATGGTGTCTTATGATCACCCATGCTTCGTGTTAGGCTATAAAATCAATAGAAAACTAAAATATGCAAATTTAATCTAAATGCAACGAATCCACCATGATAAATATCATATGACATTAGTCCTAACGAAAATAATTGTTGATTTTTGGGTAGCATCGGATGTGCTCTAGCTCTGAAATTTTGTGGAGGAGCTAGAACACATGAGTTATCCAAGACCCATAAATCGTTTAGAGAAATTTCGCCCGGAATGAATGTTATTCAAATAATTAATTTTTTTAATGGAGCTTAAGTTAAAACTATGGGAATTAAAATATTTAAAGTGAATTAATATAAATATGGGTGAGAAGCTTCTAAGTGACGAGGATCAAGTCTATTTTAATCTTAGTCGTTGATTAAGGATTAGATCACGACCGTTGATTTCTCAACAGGAAAAGTATAGGGAAGGCTTGAGGGTCAGTTGGAGAACACACACATAGTGAGTGAATCTGGAGATCGAATTCTTCTGATTGAGCAGTGCTCAGACGAAGATAAGATCTGAGTGATTCAACAACAATGAGGGGCAGAAGCAGTTATTGGTCGGAGGACCAAGACTACATAGTAGAGAGGCAGCAGAGACAACAACGTAGCCACTAGGAGAGGTGATGCAGTCCCCAGAAGGCGTGATGTAGGCTCACACAAGGTTCATGTAGGGACTGCACAGTGGTTCCAAGGGATAGTTCGAATTTTGCTGGAGATCGGGGTTTCTGAGCCGGGAGGGCTGAAACTCGATTTTCAGAGAGGCAAATCAACGCAGAGAGGAGGTGACACAGTCATCAACCATCCCCATGCAGGCCTATGCATCTACTGCGCAGAGGGAGCTGGGGTTTTGCCAGTTTCGATCCGGATCAACCGGGACTTGCAGTGTAGGGTAAAACTCACTATTTTGTTTGTCTGTCGGGATTTTCCCTGTTGGGTGAGCCGGATTTGGCACCCTAGTTGTACTCAAAAAACTGCTGCTTAATAATAAAAACACTCAAATCTGCTGTACCAGGTTTCCCGCATTGCATTTTTCCGGGGACGTTAGTCCAAAATAAGTGTGTCCTTTGTGTGATTGTCTCATTTATTTTTCAGTACTTGATCTGTATATTTGTGTAGACAAGAGTGTATTTGCATTAATATTTACTGAAAAATTCTGTAACTAAAGTTGTTAATTGAAGAATAAAAGTAGGAAATGCAAATTAGTTAACTGCAATAGGATTTCTGTTTGTTAGATTCCGAAATTTTCACATGGTATCAGAGCAATTGCAGATCAAGTAGGACAGAAGCCATCAGCGAAAGGATAGAGGAAAATCTGCTGCAGGAAAGCAGCTGTCCCGAGAGACAACGCAGTGGGCAAAGAAAGGGTGACGCAGTCACCAAGGAAGGCTCACACAGAGCCTGCGTCAGCCTGTTAGGGTGACGCTGTAGCTACAGAAGGCAGTGCAATGGTTGTTGGGCTAGCACAAAGACTATTGAGTCTCATTTTTTCGGTTGCCATGGCTAGAGGTGCAGTGCAGATTTTTATGTGAAGTTGCTGGTGGGACGTTGATTCTGTTGGTGCAAAACAATGTCTAGTGGGACAAAAGAAAAGTAGAGGGAATCAGTTCCTCAGAAGATTTATTGCCAAGAAGTCTAGATCCAGTGCTGAGCAGCAAGGAGAGATCAGAGAGGAGTGCTTCGACATTTGTTGGGAGAAGGATTTCCGTGAAGGTAATCGAGATTCAGAGGGAGTTTGTTCGTTAGAGGATTTCTAGTGCCAAAGAACCCAGATCCAAGTTTTGCTGGGGCAACAACGAAAGAGGGAGAAAGGAACTTATTCGACATTCGGTTGTTCGATAGAGATTGCAACCAGCGGGTTGCATGACACTGAGGGAATATCTTCCTCAGAGAATTCCGAGCCAAGGAATTTGATTTCTCATTGGAGAGCAGTAGTAGCCGAGAACGGATCTACTTACTCCAGCAGGAAGTGCATAGAGCCAGTCAGCAGCTGCGGAGAGGAGAGAGGAGGCATTCGACATTTTGGCAGGATCATTTACTTCTCCAGTTTTGAGTTTCCATATATTTGCAGCTCTGCAGGGATCTGGGTAGCATATCGACTTCCAGTTACCATAAGTAGTTATCGGAGGAAGTGCGAGTTTTCTAGTGCGAGTTGCAAAAAGAGGAAGGGTCCCAATCAGGGACTAGGCTTGAAAGGGGCACCAGACCCAGTAGGAGGAGTATAAGCTCCACAAAGGCGGGGCAAGATCCTTGAGGTGCCCTCTTGGATCACATACGACTACAAGAGCCCTTAATGACAGTAGGAGAATGACGACAGTCAGTTGGTGTGAGGGATGATGGAGCGACAGTGGCAGAGCTAGAGTGCCAAAGTTTGAAGCAACGCAGAGTAGAGGCAGCAACAACACAGTGGACAGTGGTGCTGCGCAGTGCAGAGCAGCAACAGCGTAGTAGCATCAGAGGGTTAGTGCAAATTAGCAACAAAGGAAGCTTTAGCATCGAGGTGCATCTAGACTGACTAATATTTCAGTATTTGGTATGTCTTTCAGTTGCTTAACTCTCAACAACTGAGTTGTAGTGCAACAGTTAGCAGTGGCAGTGCTATGGGCAACATGATGCATCATTTTGAGGGGCAGTTGCAGTACAGATGCAACAGTGACAGTGACAGAGTCATGGGCAGCAGTACAGATTGCAGCGGCACAGTGGATGAGGGCCAGTAGGCCAAGCATCAGCAGTGAAGAGGACTGATGCTGTGGATCAGGGTGATGCTTCTGGTGAGAAGTATTGCTAGAGCACATTCCTCGCTAAAAGGGAGTGTTGATTTTTGGGTAGCATCGGATGTGCTCTAGCTCCGAAATTTTGTGGAGGGGCTAGAACACATGAGATCTCTAAGACCCATAAATCGTTTGGAGAAATTCTGCCCAGAATGAATGTTATTCAAATTTTATTTTTAATGGAGCCTAAGTTAAAACTTAGGGAATTAAAGTGAATTAATATAAATATGGGTGAGAAGCTTCTAAGTGATGAGGATCAGGTCTATTTTAATCTTAGTCGTTGATTAAGTATTAGATCACGACCGTTGATTTCTCAACAGGAAAAGTATAAAGGAAAGCCTGAGGGTTAGTTGGAGAACACACACATGGTGAGTGAATCTAGAGATCGAATTCTTCTGACGGAGCAGTGCTCGGACGAAGATAAGATCTGAGTGATTCAGCAGCAGTGAGGGGCAGAAGTAGTTATTGGTCGGAGGACCAAGAGTACATAGCAAAGAGGCAGCAGAGACAACATCGCAGACACCAAGAGAGGTGACGCAGTCCCCAGAAGGGGTGATGCAGGCTCACGCAGGGAATGCACAATGGTTCCAAGGGATGGTTTGAATTTTGCTGGAGATCAGGGTTTCTGAGCCAGGAGGGATGAAACTCGATTTTCTGAGAGGAAGATCAACGTAGAGAGGAGGTGACGTAGTCATCAACCATCCCCACGCAGGCCTACGCATCTACTGCGTAGAAACAATGGAGAGGGCGCTGGGATTTCGCCAGTTCTGATCCCGATCAACACTATTTTATCTGTCTGCCGGGTGAGCTGGATTTGGCACCCTAGTTGTACTCATAAAACTGCTGCTTAATAATAAAAACCCTCAGATTTGCTACACCGGTTTTCCCGCATTGGGTTTTTCCGGGGACGTTAGTCCAAAAATAAGTGTCCTTTGTGTGATTGTCTCATTTATTTTTTAGTACTTGATCTGTATATTTGTGTAGATTGTAGTGTATTTGCATTAATATTTACTGAATAATTCTGTAAATAAACTTGTTAATTGAAGAACACAAATAGTAAATGCAAATAAATTAACTGTAGTAGGATTTATGTTTGTTAGATTTAGAAATTTTGACAAAAATGAGCATGCAATGCATCCTACCCTAACATGCATACGGCGAAGCTAATATTAAGTATAATCATAAAGCCAGTGCAAACAACATATCATCAAATCAATATAAATATGCCTACCTATATGATTACTCATGCAGCAAATCCCAAAGCGAATGAAAACCCAAACACATGGAGGATGCTGCGGGCGAGAAGTGGGATTCGGGAAAATATGGTTTCCATGCAAGGTAAGAGGAATCCCTAAGAGAAGGAACACGAGTCAATCTAGAAATGCAGAGCCTTCCCTCTAAGTACACAATGGTGGAATGAGTGATTATCCTTAAGAACTTCTTATCACAATCAGTGCTCATAATATTGTGCTTTGAAGATGTCACAAGGTTGTGATGAGAAGAGAACGAAGGGTGAGAGAAAGGAGTGCAACAAACAGGTTGCCCAAGGTGATAGTCAAATTGGAGAGGGGAGGTCATGGAGTGATCAAAACCCTAAGGGTGTGTCCAAGGAGGTAAAGTATAATCAATGAGGGGCTCTTCCTTGACACTATACTCAAAAGGGGGAAAGGGCTCATTGTCACTTGAGATCATATGATAAGGGATGAGGGAATCTCACTAAATGAAGACTCAAGATGATGAACAATAGGAAAAGGCAAAAGGGAGGGTGAAGTATTGTATTCAATGGGTTTCTCTTCCCCAAAATCATAATCTAATGGATCAAGTGATTTGAATATAGAATCATATTGAGGAGAGGTGGGAGCCTTATCGATTTCCTTAGTATCAAAGGTTGTGTCTCTCCTAAAAGGAAAATTGATCACTTCCAACTACCCCTTTATGCAAGGTAAAATAATATTACTCCTTCCCAAGGGTATCAATGGATATGTCATCATAAATAATGCTTGAAAGAAAGGGAAGATCAATCTCGGCCTCATCCTCCTTGTGAGTGTCGTAAATGAGAGCACAATCAAATTTAGGACCAACAATTTCCCATTTCTCCTTTTCAATGTGGAAGTAATATCCAATGTCATCTTCTAAGGGGCTAATGGGATCACCTTCCTCAAGGTTCTCAAAAGGAGAGTTATCAGGAGTAATATCCTTGAGAAAGGTAAGGTTAGTTTCAACTTCACCTTCCATAGACTCACCCTTCCCAACACATGTTCTCAAAATCATCCTTTTCATCATGTGGACCCAAGGAAGACTCGTCTTGCTGCTCATTACTTAGATTCTCAATGTCTTGATGATGCTCAATGAAGGCTTCCTCTTGGATGCTTAATGCAGGGTATACTTGAAAATGTCTAAGAAAGCCATCGACAAACTCCTCAATAGATGAGATGCTCTTAGGTTCATGATCATGCAAACATGAGTTAAGACCACTGAGAGATCCCATGAACAACAAGATAACAACATCTTGGTGAACCATTTTCTCTCTTGAAGCATGTGCATTAAATCTTTCTACATGGTCAATTGCAGAGAGTGGATTACCATCAATCACGGGCACCCCACGTACCATCCATCCTGTAATATGATTAGGGTGCCCAAGGACACTAGCGATATCCAAAGCGGGAATGTCATCAAAGAAAGACAACCTATTTGAGATATACATGAAAAATATGTAGGAGTCGCCAGGGTGAATTTAAAGATGCCTAGAAATATGCTTGCTTCACCCTAGAAGCATCGACCTTAAAGTTCAATGGAGAACTAGGGCTTCGCTCTTCCAATGGAGTCGCCAATAATGATATGTCAATATGTCATATGGGGAACAAAACACACGTTTCGTGTCCCTGACAATGATGCCAAAATGTTACCACTCAAACTAGAAGGGGTCTTAGGAGGGGGTCTTAAAGGGAAACTACTAGGTCAAGGGCAACAATGGAGCGATAACCCATTGTCACCTTAGTTAAAGCTCCCTGCTATTTACGAACTTTCACTGATGGAAGGAGACCCAATAGAATGAGGATCACGAAGATGGATGAATCAATGATAGGGTGAAAGGTGATTCTAGAAGCCTGTTCACAAGAGAGGCTCAAATGTATGTCTTACTTGCTTAGAAAGCATGATGAAAGGCTCTCTAAGAAGGGCTTAGGAGAATTCCAAGGGCTAAGGTTTAAATATATGACTTTTAAGGAGATTCCTAGACCCTAAAATCCTAGTGGAAACTTG
Organism: Pinus albicaulis; assembly: GCA_034641835.2. Lineage (NCBI taxonomy): Eukaryota > Viridiplantae > Streptophyta > Pinopsida > Pinales > Pinaceae > Pinus > Pinus albicaulis. The sequence goes on along the minus strand of CM076580.1, from coordinate 302,095,780 downwards.
GATTCCAAGTGATCTTTGTGGATTTATCTTCAAAATATTGTGGGACCACACGGGACCAAGTGGATCCATAATTAGGTTGAGAGGATGGAATTGATCAACCAAGGGTGTGCTTGACCTAATTGAGGGGGAGAAAGGGATTAAAAGAGAAATATTCTTTGAATTTGATTCAATAATCCCAATGAGGTCACTAGTGAAGGGAAACCTAGGGCAAGAAACAGTCCTTGAGCTAGGGTTTGCAATATCTCGAGATGTCGTTGTTGGATTTGGTTCAAATTTGAAGGGCCTCTAGAGCATACTCCAACGCAGTTGTGGACCAAAAATCAGAGTATTTGTATGACTAGATTGTGAGATAAGTGATGCCCTAGGTGACCTATGTAGCTTAGGCCTAGAAAGAAAGAGGGAAGGTGAGAAACATATTCTTTAAGGTGATCAACTATGGAGGACCAGTGTCTAATCCTTTGGGGGAAATGGAATCAAGGATATTTCAATGATTGGAATGGATTCACTTAGACAAGGAGGCCTATAAAAACAATTTCGCATGGCAATTAGGGCATGGACATTTGCTTCAAGGTCTTTATACTTCAATATCCAATATGTGATGACTTATCAAGACAAAATTTCAACAAAATGTCTCTAGGAACATTCACTTATTCAAATATGGCCCATGACATGATGCAACGCTAATAAAAGACAAATTTCCACCATTTCACACAAGAAAAGCAACAACTTTTAGGCTAGTATAGCAAAAATCCCCAACAACATGCATATGACATAAGAGTGATAAAATAACATTTAAAAATACTTACATGTGAGACCAAGTGTATGCAATCATCATCATATGCCAACATAGTAGCTCCAAGACAAAACTGAAGAGATCCAAACATCAAAATTCATCCATCTATCCAATTTCGTCCTCCAAAGAGAATAGCGAAAATATCGCAAGAGAGAATGATCCAATCAAAGTGATGATGAGAGAATGAATCAAGTCGTCGTCTATTTATACAATACCTAATGAATTCGATTTAACTAATTTTGGCCTAATGTAGCTCCTAAAATAAAACAATGTACATAATAACAACCTTTTGGTGACAAGCTCAATAATAAAAGACTAAAGCCTCTCAAAAGGGTCAAATGATCAATAACATGTGTAAATGGGCGTTAGAGGAGGCCTAATGAAGTCCAAAGATGCCATAGTGTGAAATAAGACTCTCAAAAGTAGTGGACAAGGGGGTGGCCCCTTATTCTCCAAGTAATAAACCTGTGGTACTCCCAAATGGATGTGGGGGCACACAAGTGTCCTCATGGGTCTCCAAACAAATTGAAGATTCCTGTAGATCATCTCCAAGGGCTAAGAAGATGGAATAAGTGATGCCACATCATCATATAGATCTCGAATCATCTGCCAAGTGCATGGTGTAACTGTGGAGTTGGTTGGGTATGGTGAACCAGGTCCATCTTCCTTGTCCAGTAGGTGAACCACGAGCAATCTCTGAATGACTCTGGGGATCCATGGAATTCTGTTTGCTGCTGTGGAAGTCCATGGCTCTCTACACACACCCTACATGCGCCAATGTAGACCTATGGATTGTTAGGACCCCGTATAGGAAGGCGAAACCCAAGATGCAGACCGTCTGCAATCTTGCATAAGATCCAATGCGTCCCCTTGCCTTCTAGTATACCAAGTCATAAAGAAATCAAGTAAAAGAGTTTATAAACCATGAAAAACAGAGGGGCACTTTACAATGGCATGCCCTTCCATAGTGGGCTTTGGCACGTGCTAATGTCTCCAAGCTCCAAGGGTGGTTAACCAAGCACCCTATTAGGTGGTTTCTATTTATAAAGGGGGTGGTATGTCCTTGGTACATTCTTCAAATGGTGATGGCATGTGATAAAGTGATGGAACAAAGTAGGGGATGAAGGAGAAATCCTGGGTCACATGCCATGGTACAAGGGTAGCTACTAAAAGGGAAGCCCATGCTTTAGGTAAATAATGTGTAGGAGGGAGCAATCGTGGTACATGAGTTACCCCGACCTTGATTTTTCCACCCTTCTTCATATTCCTTTTGCCTTTTATGAATTTTCTTTGGTTAACTATTCGGGGCTCAAGGGAATGAGAGCATGATGTGTAAAGTATGGCAGTGGGTACCCCCTTTTAGGTGGGGCAGTTCATCGCCCACCAGGGGTTGGGACAATCATGGGTTCCTGAATGATAGAGGAGGCTCATCTAGGGCCTATAGGAACCAGGGTGATGGCCATGGAAGGGGTAGAGCTCATGTATTGGCTTTTTCCCACGTGCTAAATGTGTTTGCATTTTGTGGTACAATTTCTTGTTGAATGTGGCCAATTATGCTTTTTCTTTACTTTTTTTGGCTACATCAACCTCCGGGAATTGTTTCAGGCCTGACCCAAGGTGTGGGCAAAGGGGAGGGGGGAAGCTGACCCTTTGTGGACCTAGTGAAGGAATGTGGATCCAGGTGGAAGGGGTGATGAAAGGGATTATAGTGAGCGGAAGGGGAGTGATATATGTGGATTAGGGAGTGGGACCACACAACCACAATCAGGGTTTCGCATCCATCCCTAAAGCCCAAAGGTCAGTAAAAGAGATCCCATGGGACTAGGGTTCAAGGTTAACATCCAAAAGAGACCTAGGGGAAAAGAGCACAAACCTAGTCCACTCTTTCCGCTGAATCCCCCGATTAATCCATGCCTAAGAGTTTCCATGACAAGTAAACTAAAATACTCAATTTCCAAATGACAAGGCATACCTTTAGGTTTTGGAGACCCACCTTCAAACATACGATTATGACAGATGGGTGAGGGACCACATGGCTGGCTCAGGTGGCAGAGAAATGGCACAATGAGCTAGTTGGTGACTGGAAGGGGCCGCTGGATGCCAACTGAGGGCCAACATGGAGAATATTTTTCTCCTAGGGATATCAACCACAAAGTGGTGGGTAATAGGCTTGAGACACAAATGACCTCTAATTTATAGATAAATCCTCCAAGTGGAAAATAACGATTAGTTGTCTTGATCCCTGTCAAAATGATCTTAATCGTTGATAGATCCTTGATCAACTTTTAATCTCTGCCGTAAAAAATACTTAATTTTGAGGAATTTTCGAATTTCTCATTAAACCCATTTTTTATTTAGTCAAAAATAATGATTTTGAGCTAATTTCCTCAAGAAATTGACTTTGACTCAACCACCAAGGCCCAAAGGTCCATTTTTTCTTGAAATTTCCAATATTCCCTTGGTGGGGGACCTCCAAAAATTAATTTCTTCAAGACCCACGATTTTTTCCACTTGGAGAATTTAATATCTCTAACAATTTAATTTTTAGACTCTAATTAATTAATTTTCTAGCTTAGGATTAATTTTAATTTTTGCCAGTAAAATTAATTAATTGACATTTGAGGGGACTGATTATTTTCCCAACCTCAAATATTTTAGCCATGGTGTCTAAGTATGAGGGACCATGCACTAAAATATTTTTTACATAAGATTTTACAAATTCAACCCTCAAAGGGGGAATACCCGTTCGTTATAGATATTAGACCCTCAAAATACACACCCAATTCTGCAACACAATATGATCTAGCGGACCAAGTGATCTGTAATAAAATAATCTAGCCAATTAACTAAAATTATTCCCAAATCACTTTTACAATAAACTTGACTAAAACACTATGACTCACCTAAGACTTCGACGATAAATTCCACCCTAGCTTTGGGGCGAGGTTGGAGGGAAAAACTTTGCCGATCATCCGTGTTTAGAAACACAAATAAATCAATGAGACGAAAAACTTCCTATGATGAAATCCATCACCAAAATAATATGCTTACATAGATTGTTACATACATACACGGTCTTACTAGCCTTATTTACATTACAAATTTTTGTAGAATGGGTTTACAATGACTCAAAAAGCTGATGGCTAATGATCTTGATCCTTTGAAAAATATTGTACAACTGTTTCCTTGGAACTTTGACAAAATGTGTGCAACATGCCCAATCAGGTCTTCTTCATATGACAATGACTCTTTTGACTTCTTAACCCTAGGACAAACCCTAGAAGCACTAAATAAAAAACCTTGACCATGAAACCCACGCTAAATTTTCTTTCTTTTTACAATATACAAGAATCAAAAGTACATTTGATATTTATGAAGATTGAACCTAGTTACACATTTCAACAAATTGGGGAAAATTGATTTTCCTCTACAGACTTCTGGAAAAGTCACTTGAAGGGGTCAAGATGATCTGAGCCATTGATTGTGATTAGGTCATGGCCGTTGACGTTGATTCATCAATGAGATATTATAAGGGGAAATTGAAGGGCATTTGGAGTTTATATCGAGACATAGAGTTGTAGTGATAGCAAGGGCACAAAGGCAGCACAGGGACATCAACAACAAGGGTTTCAACGGAGATTGCTGAAGAGATTCTTCACAAGGATTTCTAGGGAGAATTGGAGTTCGATTTTTCTATAGTGAGAAGCTGATTTTCTAGTAGTGCGAGTTTCTCTAGGCAAGGATGCGGATTACCCTTAGCAAGCAGTGCCGATTGCTCAAAAGGAGAAATTCCGGAGTATGGAGAATTTGCAGGAGAGATTGATTTGCCAGAATAAGTCGAGATTTTCTAGTGGAGGCCGAGTTAATTTTCCTAGCCAATGCAAGTTGCCAGGAGGGCAAATTTTATCTTCCAGGCCGCACGTGTGAGCTAGAAAGAGCTTAAGAGGGAGGCCGAATTTGTTCTGGTGGGACGAATTGCTTCTAGGAGGTCAGGGAGAGTTGCAAAAGTGATCAAAATAATTTTCCAGAGGTTTTCCATTTTACGGCAACCAGTTATAATATTTTTGCTGAAGAATTTAATAATTAAAAGTTAAAACCCTTATCTGCAAAACAGGTTTTCCCTTCAGGTTTTTTCCAGGGGCATTTGTTCGAAAATATTTGTGTCCATTATTTGTATGTGTGCATAATTTTCTTAGTTCCCGTGGTTAATTTTTTTTTGTGAAGTTGTGGTAGTGTTTTATTCAGTAATTATCGCAAGCATTTTGCAAAAGACAAATAATCAATAGATAGGTGAATAATATCTAGTTAATTGTGATAGTATTTAAAATTTGACATGCTTTGTATTGTGGGATGCCACTGCTGGGTGTCTTTTGGCTTGTAATCATGCATTCAACAACATATGCTATATCTCTATGCCTAAATGTGGCCTCCATTCTCCTCGCAGACACAACTTGTGGGCTACCATTTGCGATGCCTCTCAACACCACCTTACTGCCATTAGGGGCTTCAAATTCCATTTCCATTGCTTGGTATTCCATAGTGTGCTTTCCCAATGAATATAGCCATTGAACCTCGAATACCATATTGATATCTGCAAGATCTATTACATAAAAATCACTAGTGAAAGTATAATTACCAAGAGTTACGCTCAAGCCTAGAATCATTCATGTTCAATCTAGGTTGTACACATCAAGGCGTTCAAACTCTTCTATGGAAAATCCTCTCTTTGCTACTAATGCTGCATCAATGAATTTATGTATAGCTCTTATGTCAACCATTGCTGTGATGTGTTGTCCCTTGACGACTCCATGATCCCAAAGGTGTAATACCTAGGGGTTCCAGATAGGGACGCAATATTAACTTGTGGTCAATTTTTCTTCTCTTCACGTGGTTTTTCCTCTTCTTTAGCTTCCTCATGGGATTGTTCTTTCTCTGGGCTCAATTTTTGGGGCGCGTTCTCCTTGTTCGTCCTCTTCATCGGAGACCACTTCGATGTAGTGGATCTTCCCCTTGCCTAAACAACGATGTCCTGGCTCCCATGGCTCCTTGCAATTAAAACTCAACTTCTTTCGCTTTAGTTCGCTTCGGGTTTCCTCATCCAACCTGTCCCTTTTGGGCCAATCTCATTGAAAGGGTCTCTTCTCCTTATCTTTTTGAGGGATGAGAGGCTTGGATAGGGCCTTAGATTTGTTTGCTGCATTTCCCATGTCTCGAGTCTTCTTGATGGCATCCTGAAGGGTTGCAGGATCGAATGCCTTGACCCAACATTGTAGGGGTTTGGCTAATGGCTCTGTGAAAAGCATGACTAATCATTCTTTAGATATATTCGTCACCATGACTGCGATTCATTCGAATTCTGCAATATATTCTTCGTGCGATCTAGTTTGTTTAAGCTGTGCCAATTCCTTGAAGTGTATGTCTGGGTTCTTCTGATCAAATCTATCTATCAACCTCTGTGTAAATTCGACATAAGAAGTGATGTTTGCATGTCCCAAAGTGACTAGTCCATGATGCCACTTGTTGTCGCCTTGCCGCATACACCTACCTACTAGTTAGTGAGAAAAACCTTTAACCCCTCAAGGTGTGGTTGGTGGCAAGGAATTCAGAGAAGGGGCTATCACCTATTCCTGACTCTCTCCGTTTAAGCTATCTCCTAGGTGAGCTATGGGGGGTGGTCCCTAAAGAAAAACTAAGTTAAAGATGTGAGTTTTCTAGGAGAGTTGTTAGAGTGAAATTGAATTTACTTTTTAAAGATTCATGAACATTTATGAGCTACTTTGAAATAATAATGACAAACCATTCAACCAGTGCCTTTACAAATAACGTGCTCAAAAGTAAAAATAATGCTCAAAAGAGATGAGAACACAATAATCTTGAAATGGAAACAAATGATGTTAGCACAAGATATTTGCAAAATAAAATTGATTATGGGATAACCAAATCACAACATTAAAACATATCTTGTCATAGTTAGAAACAACTAAAAATTAGATGCTAAATATGAAATTAAACTTTGTGAATATAGAAAGTAAGCATCACAACATTTGCATGAGATCAACAACCATCAAAAGACAAGTAAAAAGAAATGTGATGAATAGTGCTCTTGGTTAATTTTAGTTAAACATTCTCTACACAAATATTTCAAATCAACTCTTCAATCCCCAGACCTCACCCAAATTATGTGGATCTCACAGTGAGGAGTCAATAGGGGAGTAGAGGGTCCCTAGAGGTCTATACAACCAACTTATGTTGGAGATAAAATTTTAATGAATGTTTGTATGAAATCGATGTTGATTAATCTCAATTAAATGATGCATGCAATGTTCCACAAGAGATGAGATCGCGCTTACTTGCAATAATGAACCAAACTTTGAGAGAAAAATAGACTTATGTGTGTTGTAGCATTAAATGGCAAGTGGAATGAAATAAGTTCTCATTAAAAAGTGCTTCAATGGTTCCTCAAAATGTATAACATGCATGGACTAAATAGTGAAGCATAAACATTAACTTAATGGAAACTTGCCAACCATGTGAATTGCTCACACATGAAAAGAGATTTGCTCAAGTTTGTAGCCTTTGGAGCTCTATTATGTATATTTTATTAATTATTAGTTAAATATAGTTATCTTAGGTTTATTTATGTGGAAGGGCATGATCAACGATTATGCCTCTTCGCCAAGGGACACCATAAGGCTATATTTAAGGCCTTGGTGATCCCCACTTGTAATCATCTCATCTTTTATCAATAATAATATATACTTATAAAGTTTACCAGAGTTTTTACACTCCATTGGTATCGGAGCAGTCGCTCTTCAGGATCTGTGTGATCATCTAGAATTAAGGAATTACAAGGAATTCCAGAATTGTAGAAATTTTTTCAAGTGCTTGTAAGCAGCATTTGTTTAAATTTTTTTTTTTTTTACAAATTTTTTCTCCCCCGAATTTTTGTAGATTTTTTCCCATCACTCCCACTCTGCATTCGCTCACTAACCCCCAATTCCCAACTCCCTCACGTAAAAAAAAATAAAAAAATATTTTTTTTTTACAAATTTCCCCTGCCCCTAAGTTATCTCTCTCATTTCCCTCACATAAACACCCACTCGGCATTTTCCCTCTACACAAACTCCGCTCCCCTTCCCTCACCACCACGCCTTCCCCGCATCCCCCTCGCTACCCCCTCTTCCCTACACTATCACCCTCTCTCCACTCACAGCCTTTTGGCCCCCATCCCTTCACACCCAGCCTTCCTTCCGCCGCCCCTTCCTGCTCACACTCCCAACGCCTTCCCCTTATCACTCCGTCCCCTCCCAACTCCCCCCCGCCCACACTCCCAACTCCCTTCCCGCTTGTCCCACCTGTCCCCGCCATCACCTTTCCCGCCCTCACCCGCGGCTACCCCCATCCCCGCGTGCACTCACCTTGCGTTCCCCCTCCCTGCAATACACCCGACTCCCTTATCACTCCGTCCCCTCCCAACTACCCCTCGCCCACACCCCTAACTCCCTTCCTGCTTGTACCACCCGTCCCCGCCCGCTTGTTCCACCCGTCCCCGCCATCACCTTTCCCGCCCTCACATGCGGGTACCCGCATCCTCGCCTGCACTCACCCTGCGTTCCTCCTCCCCGCAATACACCCGACTCCCTTCCGCTGTCTGCTCTCCCGTCGGCTGCTGTCTCCACCGTAGCCGCAGTCAACAATCAAAAGTCATGTTTTTTTAATTTGTTGTGAACCATCGTGTCCGTAAGGGGTAGGGTGTGCCCATTCAAATTACAAATCCATTTTTTAAAATATATATAACTATATAACTTGATTTAATTTTTATATAAACTTTAATTTAAATTAATTTTTATATAAAAATTAGTTACAAAAAAAAAAATTATTATTATTATATAATAATTATATAGTTTATTTATATATTATATAGTTTTCAATTAATAATTATATATATATATATAATAATTATATAATTTATTTAAAAATAATAATTATTATTATTATTTAAAAAAAAAAAGGGGAAAAAACTGGCAGAAAAATATTCACCACCGCATACACACTCAATGTCGTCATCAATGTCGATGGCCGAATTCTAGAAGAAATTGGTGGATCTCGAGAAACAGATCAATAATAATTCCGAAGACTTCGACAAAAGATTAGGCGATCTCGAGGGTGCAGTTGCAGGAAGCTCCAACGATATCAAAAAGGTTCAAGACATGACGAATCGAATAGAAAGACAAATGTGGCTAAATCATCACGAGGCCACAGAAAAGCATAGCGAAGAAATGAACAAGATGATAGAACTCTTCGATAAGATAAATGATAAGATAGATAGGATAAGTCAGATACAACAACCCATATCCCCTAATAGGGAACAAAATCAATAGAACAATTCTCCAGATTCAGGAAACTTAGAGGAGCATCAGGAAAAATCTGATTCCCCACATCATCACGAAGATAGTAATGCAGAGTCTCAAAATAAGCAGCTCTGGAATGCATTTGCTAATCAATATCCCCTTCTTGTTCCACCATTAGCATATCAGCGGAAAGCAAAAATCGAGCTACACAAGTTTGATGGTAATGAAAAAAATAGCGTTGCATGGCTTAATAAAGCCGAAGAATATTTTGAGATTTATGACATTAATAGTGATTACGAAAAAATTAAGCACGCTTCCATGAAAATGGAAGGAGAAGCATATAATTGGTATATGTGGTGGAAAAAGACGACGCTTGCTATAAGTTGGAGGAAATTTAAGGATGCATTCTTTAAAAGATTCCAAGGCATAAAAGAAGAAAAGTTTTTTTCAACGTTCATCAAATTACGCCAAAAAGGAGATGTGGACGAGTACACTAGAGAATGGGAGACCTTGGCAACATGAGTACCAGGATTGTCAGAATCTCGTTTAATCCAGTCTTTCATCTCAGGACTTAAAATCCATATACAATAAGAGCTCGAACTTCACGAAATTACATCAGTAGAAGTAGCAAGGCAAAAAGAAAAAGCTGCTGAAAAGAAATTTGAAAGGTTATCATGGTCAAAATTAGAAAGAGTATATTCAAGACAAAGATTTCCTCAATCTGAAAATATAGATAACCCAAAATATATCCCACCCCATCTTCGTGAAGAAGATAAATCTAACATGGAATACAAAGGATGAGAGAGAGCAAGAGCAAACATTGTGGCGAAAAGTGGGACCCTAAGCACAAATGTGCTAATGGAAAAGCAAAAAATCTATATAGTTGTGAAGCAACTGATGACGCTAACAATAATGATTCATATATAGAAGGATTACAAGACACCTTAGAGCTCTCTCCAGAAATAGATGACGAAACCATTCCACAAGTGTCATTATCAACTATGACAGGCATATCACAACCTCAGACCCTAAAGTTAAGAGGACATATCAAGAACAACAACGTAATGGTGTTCATCGACACTGGCAGTACCCACAATTTTCTAGATTCAACCATGGCGAAAAGACTCAACATCTTTACCTTCCCCATGCCTAATATGAAGGTAATGGTGGCCGATGGTAAGAAGATTCAGCAAGTAGGGAAATGCCATAAGGTCAAACTACAGATAAAAAACTTTAATTTAGAATCTCCATTCTACACCGTCCCATTACAAGGAGTCGATGTGGTCTTAGGAATTCAATGGTTACAAACTTTAGGTACTTATTCTGCCAACCACTAGAAGCAGTTTATAAGCTTTAAGTGGCAATGGCAGAAGCACAAGTTGTATGGTTTCCAAGCCCCAGGGAATCAGGTTGTATCTTCATCTCAGATGACGAAGATGATTCGAAAAGGAGTGCCAGCCTCTATAATACAATGTTATCAGTTAGAAATGTTATCTACAAAAAGGAACCACGAAGAGTCGCCAAAAATACAAGGACGCCTTCAGACACACGAAAAAGTATTCCAAGATCTACCCATAAAAGTGGCTCTCGATAGGAAAATCAAACATCCAATAGAAGTCAAGACAGGATCCGACCCTGTCAATATCAAATCTTGTCACTATCCACATCACCAAAAGATTGAACTCGAGAAGATGCTCCACGATCTTTTTAAAATGTGGGAAGCAAGAGTCCGCCGTTCAAGAAACCCAAGCGTTCGTCAACATTGTCCATCATTACGTATGCTTTGAGGTCAAAGCATTTTTAAGAGAGGAGCAATGTTATGTATATTTTATTAATTATTAATTAAATATAGTTATCTTAGGTTTATTAATGTGGAAGGGCATGATCAACGATCATGCCTCTTCACCAATGAACACCATAAGGCTATATTTAAAGCCTTGGTGATCCCCACTTGTAATCATCTCATCTTTTATCAATAATAATATATACTTATAAAGTTTACCAGAGTTTTTACACTCCAAGCTCATGCATGTAAGTTTAATTAAACCCAAAATTTAATGAGATGGATGTAGAGTGCATTAATTGTTAATTCTTTAGCATGCATGAAATGAAAATTAGAAAATGAGTCAATCCACCCAAGAAGCTCCTTCCTCTTCAACCAAGGAAGGGGGATACCATGGAAAAGTATCCCAAGCTCCCTCAAGCATAAAGGTTATTTTATTAGCGATTACAAATGAGGAAAAGAGCCTCTAAGAAGGCTGCCCAAAAGGAGGTCCCTTTACGAAGATAGAGCTCTGAAAAAGCTAGATCTCCTCCTCAAAGATGACAACAAAAACTCATGGGGAAAACCTTCAAAACATAAATTTTATAAGGCTCCAAGGCCCACGGCAAAGATCATGTTGTTGCTGTCCTAAGGGTGCTTACGACCTCCCTAAAATTTGATTTTGAGGTAATGGGAGGCTTTGCATGCAAGGATGATCAAAAGTTTTTCGCCATCTTTTCCTCAAGCTCCTCGTTGTTCATGCTCAAGCTTATGGACTGCGAAAGAAAATCAAATGGTAGATCGAAATAAACAAGATCTAAAGTACAAATTAATATACAAAGACACTAGCTCAAGAAATGGGAGCGAACCCCCATTCTTGCCTAGTCTAGAAAACACTCTTGAAGTAGCAAATATGACTTTAAAACACTTTACAAAGGGAAATTTTTATATTTTAAAATTTGAAGTAGATGATCAAGTAGCTAGAGAACGAGAAAAACTCTCTCTTGGTCTTCCTTTGATGAAAGACTTGGGGTTGAAAATAGCAGTCTTGGATCGTTTTGAATCTGGGAGTGAGTTGGTCTATGTGAGACTTCTCCCACGCTCGGATGGATTCCCTACACACAATACAAATAGATCTTCCATACACACTTGAACAAATATCAGTTTGCAAAAGGACTAAAGCATCATAATGAATAAGATAAACCAAACATTCGTCCGGAAATGACTTGGCAAGCTTATTTCTAGAATACTACTCTAAATCAATGATACATGCAAGATAGCTTGCATGTATCAATCCAAGCTAGATGGAAAATATAAACTAATACTGATCAAACATGTAAACGAATTCAAACACAATAGCAATAATATGGAAAGAAATCACCTCATAACGCCAAGAGAACATTCGCTAAATAGCCCCAAAGTCTTGATTTTATTGATATGAAAAAATGACAGAGTTTTCTCAAGCCCAATAGCTCATAACATGATACAATACAATAGCCCACAACTTTGTTATATAGAGATTCGGGAGCAATTCCCAAGGACGAATGCATGTGAGAAGTGAACTTGGAGCAAATCCCAGGTAAAGGTAAGCCAAGTTCCATATGGAGAAGACTGAGACACCCAGAGCAAAATCGAATTTCTTTGTGCACACCAAGGGAAATCGAATTCTCATATGATCCAGTGAACTCATCCATAAGCCAGACGAAGTCTCGTGCTACACCAAATCCACCACAACAAACTCGAACCAATTGAAACTGTACCTGTAGATGACCCCAGTGATCTTCTACGTAGGTCCTTGAGAACTGCGTGTTTCCTTAGAGTGACTGCGCAGTCTAAGCTCAAGGAATAGCGTAAATCCTCTGAGTGAAGTGTTGAGTGTTGTCGTACTCCAGATAGTTCGTGAGAAGAGGTCCCCACTTGGTCTTTAGTTAACTGATCATGTAGAATATTCCTTTTATGCTCAATTACCTTTAATAAATTCGATTTTCCTTGTGTGTAACTGCCGCTTTATCTCTGGAAAATTCGATTTTAAATAAATAAATGATGAATTAATGATGCAATGTGCTCAGTCATCCTCCACATGTCTGTTGACTCAACTCTTTGACTTAGAATAATTTCCAAGTCATTTCCACATCATTTTGTCACATGGAATAATTTATTTCTCTCTATTTTATTTAATTCTAGCTTAATTAAATGCCACAATTTCCACTAAACTTAGGAAATGTGGGTTTTGAGGGTCCAAAACTCATTATTAACCCCTCAAAGTGTGTCATAGTAGGAAGTTGAAGGTGAGAGGTGTAATTTTGATTACTCATACTCCATACAACTTCTCTAGACAACACTTATTACAATCCAATTTCAATTTTTATTGCAATTTTTGACCTGCGGGAAATCTAAAAAATTAAAAAATCACTACCTAGACCTAACCAAATTTCACAATTTTTTTGTGTGATCTAGTATGGTAATATACATTGACTCTAGACACTAAGATGCGTTAGGGGCTCAACCTTCAAGCCGTCACCCAAATTTTGGAAACGGGGAAACGCAGTATATATATATATATATATATATAATTTAAATTTATATTATAATTTAGGAAATTTAAGAAATGTTATGTGAAATCATACAAGTTTAAAACATACATGATAAATCATAAATTCAAAGCATAAACTATTGCAAATTTACAAGTTACAACACATTTACTCTTGAATGATCATTGATAACAGACACATAATGAAAATAGCAATATCGGAACATCCAAAACCAGCCTTTATTATATATCAAAATCTCAAAATTAGCCTTTATTATATATATGAGGCTGCAAGTACAATAAAGTCAAAAGTCTAATACTCATTATCAGAATCCTCATCAAATATAGCAGCAGAAGCATGCTAAGCAGTGGATGGTGTAGCTGAAGAAGATGTTCAGCCAATTCCACTTCTATGATCCTAGTCCTCAATATTCAATGCAGCAAGAGAGAGATCCAAATCAGGATTTTCTGGTTCCACATCCCACTCCTTAGAAGGACCATTGCCATATTTTGGACCCCTACGAGATGCAAGCCGAAGGTTGGAGTGCACATAAACAAGATCCTCTGCCTTCTGTGAGCCCAACCTGTTGCGCTTCACAGAATGAATAAAACCATAGGTGCTCCAATTCCTTTCTGCTGATGAAGAGCTTCCCACTTGTAAAAGGATGCGAATGACAAGGTTCTGTAAATGTACACCATTTGCTCCATGACAAATCCACCACCTAACTGGATTCGTGGTGCTTCTCTTCTCCAAAGATGATATATCTGAATAATCATCTATACCTGCATCAAAACTGGCAAATTCTTCCTTCAACTCCCTGTGTAGATGAGCTGGAAAAATTCTCATAAGGGCTTTTTTCACCCCATTAGCCACCTCTCTATCCTTATGGGGTGCCTTCCTCTTCCCATTGCTTTGAGCAATAAGTTCCTCATCATAAAATTTTGGGTTCAAGGCATGTGCTAAAGTATGCAATGGAGTGTTGCAATTGTTCCGCCTGTCAACAATGATTCTCTTGATTAATTCAACAAACTGACCATCTACAAACAAAAGCTGTGGTGACTCCTGTGAAATTATTTCCATAGTTTTTCAACCATGGAATCCATGCCATCATATACCTCTCCTAAGAAAGGTTGGTCGGTGTCAACATGCTGAAGAAGCTCAAATGCAAGGGTTGTGAACAGTAGCAAGAAATCTATCTTGCTCCACCAATCCTCATCAAGACACAATCTACGCACCGCAGTTCCTCGCTTTGAATCTGCCTGTCTCCACTAGGCCCAAAGCTGAATCACCACCATAGACACTAATGCTTGCTTAAACTCAACAAGGCGGCACAACATTATGAAGTTTGAGGCATATCTTGTCCCAACAACTTTTAACAACTCCAATTTGGAGTACTCTCGAAATATTGCTTGAGACTGGTGGTGGTTGGTGATGAATTTCACAATTTCCCTTGCTTCCCCTGTGAGTTCCTTTATCCATGGAAATTTATTGTCGATCTCCTCTAAGATCAGATTCAGATTGTGGACAATGCAGGGTGTCCAAAAGATGTGGTCATACCTCCCCTCAATAATCAAACCTGCAGCTTTGTATACCGGTGCATTATCCGTGATAACTTGCACCACCCTGTTAGGACCAACTTGTTCAATAGATTTGATAATGACATCAGCAATGAATTGTGCATCTTTTACCTCTCCCAAGAAGTCTTCTGCCTTTAGAAACATTGCTCCTTTTGGTGAAGTGGCAATGATGTTTATCAATGGGCTATGCCTTGTATCTGTCCATCCATCTGAGACTATGGTAACCCCAGAGCTACTCCAAGAAGAACGAATTGGTGATAGCACATCCTCCACAAGATCCTTCTCATTTTTTAGAAGCTGAGTTCTAACTTTTTCATAGTTGGGCCCCTTGTACCCTTGAAGAGCTTTGTTAACTGCCCTTATCATATCTTGCCAGTAAGGGGAGCAAACAACATTGAATGGGAGACCACATGCATAGATGCACTGAGCCACTCTGGAATCAACTTCTTCTCTTCCTTGCACATTCACCAGTTTAACAATCCTGCTATCTTGAACTGTACCAGATGCCCCTCTGGATGGTTGTTGTTCTGGTTGTTGAGTGCCTCTCCTCTTCCTTGCTTCAATTACAATCCTTGGCTCACTGTTTGCTGGATTTTTAGCTGCTTGACTAAAATCATCATGCTTTCTTTTGATTCCATTAGCCTGATCTTGCTCTCTTTGATATTCCCTCCTTGCCATAGGGTCTGATGTTTTCATGCAACCTGCAATCCCCTGTCCTCCTCTATGCAAAAGATGTGCCTTCACTCTTGGGTAAGAGCCCTTGTAACAATTATTGCAAAGAGTACACCGCCATTCCCATGAGCCACCACCTCCACATCTTTGCAGCTTCTCAACATGCCTCCAAAGAGGATAATATTCAGCCCTTGGGTTGTACTTGGGGTTTGCACTTGAACCTTGGATGGAAGAAACCATTGCTGCAAAAAAAATAAAAAAACATATCTATAATTAAAGAAACGTTTTTTATAATTTTGGTAGCATAAACCCTTGAAAAATAGACAAAACAATGAGAAAAAACGAAGAAATTGAATGCTTCTTACCCAAAATAATTTTCTGTAGCTGAAGCTACCCCAAAATGCCAAAAAAAGCAAGAGAAATATGGCTGCAGCAAAACCAAAAACCAAGAATGCCGTAGCTGGAAACTTCGCTCTCCAAATCTGCTTCTCAAATCTCTTTCTCTTGCTGCTGAAATCTCCTTTGCTCAATGGTGAAAACACCCAAGCTGAAGCACTACTCTCTTCCTCCTTCCTCCTCTCCAAAATCTCTTTTCTCCAAGTGAATCGACTTGCTCAATTCGTGTGATGAGAGAATGAGGCTAATCCTCTTTTTATAACTTTAGAAACCCATCTAGAAGAATCCAAGACTTAATTAAAAAGAATAAAATAATATTAAATTGCACAAATAAAAAAAAAAGTTAAAAAAAAGTCGAAAATTTGCACTGTAAGGAGGGGAAATGTTGTTGTAGTACAATACGGGTTTCCCCGTTTCCATTTCGTTTTCTGGGAGAAACGGGCCTAGGTACAACATTTCCTGCAACTTAGTTTTCAACTTTTTATCTATATCTCTCATTTCTTGTCCTATTATAATAGTTGCAATCAATTGTGGAACTTTAGTAATTCAGTTCAAAGAGTACCATTCCATTCAATATTGAGCACAAGCAGGGAGCAAAACTTGGAAGTGATCTTTTACTTTACCATTTATCTCTTACCATAAAACTATTTGAATAACATTGACGAAGAACATTAATTATTGCTCTAGATTTTGACACTCATACATCTGCATGAACAATGGGATAGGAATGCTTTCACAGAGCTGACAATTTGTACTTATTTAATGATATGTTGTAAAGGCCATGCCTTTGAGGCACGCATCTATGCTGAAAATGTTCCTAAAGGCTTTCTACCAGCAGCTGGACTTCTTAATCATTACTGCCCTCCACTTACATCGACAAAAGGTATTAAGAAAACTAAGGATTTGTTTGGTACTATAATATCATTTCATACCAAGGTGCTTAATTAGTTTTAAGATCAACTTACCCACATCATTGCACAGTTAGAGTTGAGACTGGAGTTAAAGAAGGGGATACAGTAAGTGTGCATTATGATCCGATGATAGCTAAACTAGTAGTCTGGGGAGAAAACCGAGCAGCAGCATTGGTTAAATTGAAGGACTGCCTGTCAAAATTTCAGGTATTATAAGATAGTAGCATTATCTATTCAGATATGTTTCTTCTGATTGAGTTGTTCTGTGAAGCATATTGACTTTTTACTTAGTATTCCAGGCGTACTGAGCATTTTCATAAAGATGTACTACTATTATGTATAATAACCTGTTCATATACTATTCTTATCCAGAATAATGTGGAAGTATTGATTACCATAATCGATAATATTCCAGGTTGCTGGTGTACCAACTAATGTTAACTTCCTCCAAGGCCTTGCTGGCCATTGTACATTTTCAAGTGGTCAAGTTGAAACAAATTTCATTGAGCACTTCAAGAGTGATCTGTTTCCTGACTACAACGAAGAGTTAGTCAAATGTGAGTTGGAGGATGCTAAATTTGGTGCAGCTTTGGCTGCTGCATGTATTTGTGAGTGCGAACAAGTGGAAGCCAATGGTCTCTCCAAAGGTAATTTGACAAACTTGCTTATAGATAGATTCTTCCTAGAGTTTTTAAGCACCCTTGGTGATTAATTTATTGGATATGGTGTCCTGAATGATGCAAATATCCATTCATTTGTGGCCAGTGATTCATTTAATGATTAATCAATGTGATTATTTTAACAGTATTTCTTGGCTAAATGGATTTTTTGGCCTATTCAGTTTTGAGCGTTTTCTGACTCTTCCAATGTTTGATGTAAATACAGGGAGGTTGGCTTCATCATGGTATGCTTCTCCAGCTTTCCGAATCAACCATGCACTGAAGCGTGCTATCCAGCTAAAATGGAAGAATGAAAGAATTGACATGGACTCCATACCTGTCGGAATTCTTGTAACATATGGAAAGGATGACATGTACTG
The DNA here is from genome assembly GCA_034641835.2 of Pinus albicaulis. Taxonomy (NCBI): domain Eukaryota; kingdom Viridiplantae; phylum Streptophyta; class Pinopsida; order Pinales; family Pinaceae; genus Pinus; species Pinus albicaulis. Next base: position 302,077,748 of record CM076580.1, on the reverse strand, counting down.
TATTGAGGTACTTGGTGTTTTAGGAACAACTACATCACAACATAGAATTTGTAATTTGTTCTTAACAGCCTTCTCAAAAGTAAATAAAGGTCAACAAACATGGGCATGAGGGATCTGAATCTAAATATAATGGTGCAAATTTTTTTGACTTGAATTTACCATGTCAATAACGTAAAGTAATTTTATAAATGTCCAAAAATGACCATGTAATAGGTCAATGGGATTAGAGATTACAGTCACTGTCCACTAGATAGTGGGATTGTCTAGAACATTCCCAGGGCCAAAATTTTACAGAAGTGCAACATATATAAATGATGGTAAAAGAAAGAAAAGAGCAAGGGCTTGGTAAACCTAAAAGGCTTGAGGCCTATTGCCACACAATCTAGTAGGGGTCATAGGAGTGGTACCTAAGGGACAACTACTAGACCAAATGACAACAATGGGACAAAGACTCACTGTCACCTTAGTCAGTGTCCCTTACTCTTTATGGACTTTCACCGATGGGAGGAGCCCAGTATAAAGGAAACCACGAGGATGATAGGATCAATGGAAAGTTACAAAGTGATTCCCAAAACCCATTCAAAGAAGAGACTCAGATAATGGCTTGATTGCTTCGAGAGCAAGATAATGGCTCTCCAAGGAAGGCTTATGAGGAGGCCTAGACCTAGGTGAAAGGGATACTTAATAGAGGAGATACACCTAAGTCAACGCTTCCTAGGGAATGGGAAAGGCCTCTCTTAAGGTTATGTAAGATAACAATCATGCGAGGGTTTTGGGACCATAAGGGAGATGTGAGGGGATCTAACCAAGGCCTAGGGTTTTGAAAATTTCATAGACAATGAGATGCTTAGGTCAAGAAAGGATGATAGGGGTCAAAGAATGATTAAATCCTACGAGTTTTCAAGAGTAGATGACCCTAGGAATGCCGGTAACCAAGATAGGTGAAGGATAGAAACAATTTTAGAGCTAGGGCTTGAGATTTCTCTCAAACTAGCCATGGGAATTGCCTCAAAATTGGAGGGCACTTAGAGGACTCACCAACGCAGTTTCCTACCATCCCACTCTCAAAAAATCACCTCCTAAAGCAATTCGTTCTAGGCCCTAGTTGGCCTTTTAGGGTTAGGGCAGAAAGAGGGAAAAGTTAAAAGAAAGGGGTTTTGAAGGTGATCAACTAGGATTAGGACACAATGCCTTGATAATTGGGAGAAATGGAGTCGAGATTGACCTTGATGAAGGAACTTCGCTCTATCAAGGAGTCCTATGCAACTTTCCTCTAACCCTAATGAGGCAACAACCCAACAACAAAGGGATTTACACTTCGTTTGGCAAGATAATGGAGTTTCAAGATTTTCAAGACAATGCAAGCCTCTAGGAACATTCATTCGCTATATCTAACATGTAATGCATGCAATACTTCACAATCCTAGTGTTTCATGAATGTCACATCAAATTAGGGCATAAGAAGATAATGACAAGATATTCCATAAATTAATCATGTAAAAAAGTAAAGAAATAACATCAAAAATAATACTTTCAAGATAAAGCGAATATATCCATCCATCATATTCGCAAAATAAAAGCTCCAAGATAAGATAACAAGGATCCAAACATCAAAATGCATCAAGAACAACCAATTTCACCCATCAATTGCAGGTCCAAATTCTTTTCACAAGAGAAATCCCAATCCAAATGATGATGAGTTACAAATGAGGCTTGATTTTATTTATATGAGCCTCAAGGTTTTCGATTTTAGTCTAATAAGCCCCTAAAAACAACTTTAATTTGTAAAATAACAATCTAATTGGTGACAAACCCACCAAATAGCTCAAAAGTACAAAATAAGCCTTCCTAATGAGGCTGAAATGATGGAAAAGTGGTGCAAAGGGCCGTTGGAAGGCCTAGACAAGTCCTCCATGTGCCAAAATGAAGAGGGCTCTCACAGTGATGACCAAGGGGTTGACCCCTTGGTTTCCAAGCAAAAGATTTGTAGTGCTCCCAAGTGGCTGTGGGGCACACTGAATGGTCCAGTGGGTCTCCAACTGGATCAAACATGTCGATGCTCCATCAATAAGGGCTAGAATGATGATACAAGCCCTCCCCGTCTCCCCGGGAGAGACCAAACCCCATTTGGGCCCTGGATCAATTGCCAAGTGTTTGGTGCAAGTATGTGGCCGACTGGGAAATGTGGTCCTAGTGCATCATCATCTCTGCATGACTGGGGCACAGACAAGTAATAGGTGGTATTGAAGAATCCCATGGCGTGGCAATCCATGCTTTGTCGTGGAGGAGGCCCATGGATGTTAATGCTCACCCTACAAGTGCCATCATGACCCTCTGGAGGGTTTGGATCCCGTATAGGGAGGCCAAGCCCAAGATGAAGACCCACCTGCAATCCTGTATAAGATCCATTGCGTTTTGTCACCTTCCAACACAAGAATCCATTAGTGCAATTGAGTAAATAAGCTTTCAAATCGTGGTCCCAAGTGGACACTTAATAGTGGAATGCCCTTCCAAGTGGGCTTTAGAATGTATAGGTGTTCCCAAGCTCAAGAGGGAGGTTAATAAAGGACCCTATTAGGCAGTTTCAACCTCTAAGGGAGTGAAAGGTCCATGGTACTTTTGTCAAATGGCAAGCGTCATCTGAAATAATGGTGGAGTGGAGTAGGGCAATAGGGAAGGCCCCAAGCCACATGCCATGGTACAAGGGTAACAATGATGAGGGAAGGCCACACATGGATGTATAGCTGTAGGAGGGAGTAATCATGGTACATGAGTTACCCCGACCTTTGTTTTTCCACCCTTCTTCATAAGCCTCTTGCCTTTTATTGATTTTTGTTTCCTTCAACTGCTCGAGGCTCTAGGGAATGAGAGCATGATGTGTATGATAAAGCAGTGAATACCCCCTTAAGGTTGGGCAGTTCATTCCCCACTAGGGTTTGGGATAATCATGGGTTCCTTAACGATCCAAATAGGGGCCCTAGAAACCAGGGTGATGGCCATAATGATAAGGGGTAGAGCTCATGTTTGGCTTTTGCCCACTTTCTAAATTCTTATGTCCCGACCATCTTTCGCATTTTATGGTACATTTCTTGTTATAAGTGCCCAAATTATGCTTTTAACTTTCTTTTTAGCTGCATGAACCTTCGGGGTATCGTTTTAGGCTTGACCCAAAGTGTGGACAAGGGGAGGGGGAGGCTAGCTCTTTGTGGACCCAATGGACAAATGTGGAGCCAAATGGGAAAAGTGTGAAAATGGGTTATAATGAGTGGAGGGGAGTGATACATATGGTGTTGAGAAGCGGGACCATGCAACCAAAATCGAGGTTTCCCATGTAGTGCCACTCCTAAAGCTAGTAGCCAATAGAGGAGATTCCACCGAAATAGGATGCAAGATTAACCACCAGGATGGGACAAGGGAAAAAGAGTCCAAACCAAGCCCATTCTTTTTGTTGAATCCCCCCACTAATCCATGTCCAAATGTATTCCGGAAAAGCAAGCAAAAATACCCAATTGTATAATGAAAAGCCATACCTTCAGGGTTGGAAGGCCCACCTTCAAACATATGATCATAACAAATGGGTGAGGGCACATAATGGCTGGCTCAAGTGGCAGAGAATGGTGGCACATCGAGCTATCTCGTGGCTATAAGGGGCTGTTGGTTGTCGGTTGAAGACGTATCTAGGAGAATAATTCTCCTCTGGGTGTCACCCCTTGGTGGTGGGTGTTGACCACTAAAGTTGCACCTGAAATTTTTTTGACGACTCCATGTCTGAGGATATGTCAAAGGCTTCATGTACCATCAGATTTCACCATATCATTAGAGTTCTTCAACTCTACTTCTTCTCATCTTCTTTTGTTGTACTTAGATTCCACAATCCCTGCAGGGATGCTGTAAAGTGATGCTAGTGTGACGAGCTGAGTCATGTAACAGGCCTAGGTAACTTGGGACCTTGTCATCAAGTGAGTTTAGTCTGGGAGGTTTTTTTCACTTGGTTAATTATTATATCCTTACGATGACTTAATAATTAATTGAGTTTTTTGCTCTAAGCATAACCCCAAACTCGGAGTGTGGCTTGATGGCAAGGCCTTGTGTGAGTCCTAGAGTCTAGAGTCATTGTATATTAGCATACTAGATAACTCGTAAAATTTCGTGGAATTTGATTAGGTCTAGGGGTCATTTTAAAAATTTTTAAAATTTCTCGTAGGGTATAAATTTGAATAAAATCTTATTGTAAAATGTAATAAGTGATGTCTAGAGAAGTTTATGGGTTATGTGTGGCCAAAATTACACTTCTCACCCTCAAATTTCTTCTATGACACACTTTGAGGGTAAAAAATAAGTTATAGACCTTCAAAACGCACTTTTCCTAAGTTTTATGGAAAATGTGGCAATAAATTAGCCCAACAATAAGATAAATGGAGAAAAATAGTTATCTAGACATGCTCAAATGATGTGGTAATGAGGTGGAAAATCATCTAAAAAGTCAAAGTTGAGCTACCAAGTGATGTTGACTCCACATAGGCCACAAATCAAGCAAATCGATTTTTTTGTGGAGAAGACAACGAGTTCCAGTGACAAGATCCATGATTTGAGGAATTTAACTCGAGATTGAAGGAGATATCATGAGTTGACTTGAGATTGGATTAGATTTCACTTGAGTGAGGTGGAGAGTGGTCTCCTACCACTCCACTTTACTCTCCCACATGTCCTCTCATCTAATTCAAACTCCCTCATCAAGGATTGTGTGGGCCTCTAAGGAGGAAATCAAGTTGCCACTTGGGAAATTTGAATTTGCATGAGGGAGCATTGGGATGGTCACCCATTTGTCTTGGGATTGTCACCATTTTCCTTGGGATTGGATCCCAAACTTCTATAAAATAGAGCCATGGGATCTCACTATATCATCAATTGTTTACTAGCTATTGTGCTTGCAGAAGCTCTGCTACTTTGTACACTCTTCAAGAATTGAAATAAAAAGACTTGGGGGATCCATTCATGGATTTTATTCCTTTGGAGCATGGTGCATTGTGAGCTATTGGTATAATATCTTCTATATATGCTTTGAGTTATTTCATTTTCCATATACTCTTGTAGACTAGCTAGTGCAAAGCTATCTTTCATTAACATTTTATTCAAAAGAAACTCTGATATGTTCTGCATCAGTGTTGTTGCTGACCCTGCTGAACTGTTGCCAACACTGCATCTGCACAACAACTCCCTCTCATATGTTGCTGCTGTAACTAAGAATCATTCAAAGTAATTTGACCTTACTACTGAAACAGGTTCTCCACCATACCCATATGTTCTTTGAAATAGACGAACTTAGCTCTCCCTAGAACTTTTGTGAGTATATCTGCAACCTGCTCTTCTTTGGGAATATACTGAAGCTGGACTGGTCCACGTTGTACATAATCTCTGATGAAATGACACCAAATATCTATGTGCTTCGACCTGTCATGAAACACTAGATTCTCAAAGAGCTTTATGCAATTCTGGTTATCACAGTAGACACTGGTCGCCTCCATCTTGTGCTTGAGTAAGCTTACTAACAGCTTCTGAAGCCATATAGCTTCACATGTAGCTGTGCTTGTTGCCATATACTTTGCTTATGCAGAGCTAATGCTACTGACTTCTGCTTCATGCTACACCAAGAAACCATCCTTGATCCAACAATGAAGTAGTACCCAAAGGTACTTTTCATGTCCACTGAACTGTCTGCGCAATTTTCATGTGTGAATCCACAAAGTCTGACATCATCCCCTCGAGTATATCTCAAACCATACTCAACTATGCCACGAACATACCTTAAAATATGCCTCGCTGCTACCCAATGTACCCTCATCGGCTCTACCATGAACTGACTTAGGGTATTGACTGTGAAGCAAATATCTGGCCTAGTGTTGACCAAATACATGAGAGACCCAATAAGCTGTCTATACAAGGTGGGGTCGACATCCTTGTCATTCGATGCATCTATCTTCTTCCAGTTGGTGATCATGGGCGTAGACATGGGTCTGCAATATTGCATTCTCAACCTCTTTAGAATATATGTAGCGTATCTATCTTGCCCAAAGAAGATGTCCCCATCCTTCTGCCACACTTCCAATCCTAGGAAATAGTGCATCAACTCCAAATCCTTCATGTCAAACTGTGCTGCAGATAGTTGTCAATCCTGCCATACCATGCCCTGGGAGCCTGCTTGAGTCCATATAGAGCTTTCTTCAATCTGCACACATGAGTGCGTCTCTCATGAGTCTTGAAGTCCTCTGGTTGTTCTACGTACACTTCTTCCTTTATCACCCCGTTCAAGAAGGATGTCTTGATGTCCATCTGGTGAATCTTCCATCCCAATTGAGATGCTAGGGATATAACTGATTGGACAAAAGTGTATTTGGAAACTGGGGCGAAGGTCTCCTCATAATCTATTCCTTCTTTTTGTGCGTACCCTCTTCCATGAACCTAGCCTTGTACTTTTACATGTTGATTTTTTTGGGTAGCATCGGATGTGCTCTAGCTCCGAAACTTTGTGGAGGGGCTAGAAGTTAGAACACATGAGGTCTCCAAGACCGAGAAATCGTTTGGAGAAATTCCACGCAGAGCTTATGTTATTCAAAAAATTAATTATTTTAACGGAGACCCTAAGTCTAACTTAGGGAAATTAAATAATTAAAGTGAATTAATTTAAACACGTGGATGAGAATGTTCTAAGTGATAAGGATCAAGTCTTTTCTAATCACAGCCGTCGATTCGAGATTAGATCATGACCATTGATTCGTCAACTGGAAAAGTATTAAAGGAATACTTGGGGGCAATTGGAGAACACACACAGAGTAGCAAAACTTGAGCTAAGTCGAAATTCTGGGGCACGGTTTGCTGAGAATTTCAGGGTGAGCTTGCAGTGCAGTGAGGGGCAATTCGACAGTAGGATTTTCATCCAAGGCCGAGAATACAATAGTAGAGAGGCAAATCAACACCAGAGAGGCAGTGTAGGCATAGGAGGTGTGACGTAGAGCCAGCGGGGCTCACGTAGAGCTGACGCAGAGCCAACAGGGCTCACGAAGATGGGACGCAGAGCCAAAAAAGGTGACGCAGTCACTCAGAGAGCTGCACTGGGGTTTTTGTGGGGCAGATCGGGCAACCATCTGACATTTTGATTTATGAGCCGGGAAGGCTCACAAAGAGGGTGACACAACTCCTGGAGAAGGTGACGCAGTATAGCTTGTTGTAGCCATCGCTCAACAACACTGGAGACTGCGCAGTCACCTCTGGGGTTTCTTCATCCAGTTGCTGGATCAACCATAATATTTGTCCCCGAATAGAGGTACTTCTACCGAGGATTTTCTTTGTTGGGTTAGCCATATTGGCACCCTAGTTTGTATTCAGAAATCTGCTTAATAATAAAAACCTCAAGAGCTACTGCACCGGTTTTCCCGCATTGGGTTTTTCTGGGGATATTTGTCCGAAAAAATTGTGTCCTTTGTTTGCATGGTTTCTTATTCTTCAGTACTTGATCTGAAAAATTGTGTAGGCTGCAGTGTATTTACTTCAATGTTTTCATGAATTGTTCAGAAAATAACTTGTTAAGTTAAATAAACAAGTAGGAGAAGTAAGGGGAAGCAGTTCCTCAACAGACTTCTTGCCAAGGAGTCTATATCCAATGTTGATCAGCAACAAAGAGTGATCGGAGAGGGCTGATTCGACATTACTTGGTGAAGGATTTCAGGGAGGGAAATCGTTTTTCAAAGGGATCGGGTTCCTTAGAGAGTTTCTAGCGCCAAAAAATTCAAATCTGAGTTTGCTAGGGAAACAACAAAAGAAGGAGAAGAGAACCAGTTTGACATCTTCAGTTGAGTAGATATGGCCACACATGGACTAAGGGATCAAGACAGGTTGGATGGAGCATCCAACTTTGTCATCTAGAAGGCTAGAATCCTATTAGTACTGGACGAGCATCGTATCAAGCATCTAGCCGAGAGAGCAGTTGTTGTTCCTATGGACGCTGATCCACTCAAGAAGTATGAAGAAGATCAAGCGAAGGCTAAGCGCTTGATCATGGACGGAGTCAAGGATCATGTGGTCCCACGCATTGCTGAGAAGGCAACAACACATGAGATGTGGACTTCTTTGACCACATTATATTATGGGACTTCTGTTCAGAGGAGGATGCTTCTTGAGAATAAACTCTGATTATTCCGGATGCGGAAGGGAGAAGAGATCGACCCCTTCCTCATAAAATTGAAGGCAATTCGTGATCAACTGGTTGCCATGGGGGCCACACCTGATGAAGGTCTTATGGTGAGGACTCCTCTAAATGCAGTTTCCGATGAGTGGGAGAACTTTGTCCAAGGCATTTTGGGTAGAGTCGCGATTCCAAGTTGGGAAAACATGTGGGCAGCTCTTCGACAAGAAGAGACCAGGAGGATGACCAAGGCAAGCATGAGCAACGGAGGGATCAAGATTAAGAAGGAGGAGGAAGATGTGGCTCTCGCATCTAAGGGACAACATGGGCAACAAAGGAAGAAGAAGAAAGACCTTTCAAAGGTTAGGTGCTTTAGGTGTGGTGAACTAGGACATTTCGCCACACAATGCCCTCAGAAAAAGAAGGGTGAAGACAAATATGATTCAAAGGCTGCCACAGCGAAGGACGATGATGGAGATGATGACGATGTGGCCATGAGTGCTCATGTACCTCGGGAGAGGAGGTGGGGCGACATTGATCTGTAGTTCTTTCGAACTTCAGTGAAGGGTTAGGATCCTTGAGGTGCCCAAACACTTGGATCAAATACGAGCTACGGGATCCCTTAATGACAGTAGCAGGATGGCTGGAGTCAGTTGATGTGGAGGACGATGGAGCAACATTGGCAGAGCTAGAATGCTGAAGACTGGAGCAGCGCAGAGCAGAGGCAGCAACAACATAGTAGCTGTTGAGATTTTGTGTATTTGGGGTAGCATCAATTGTGCTCTAGGTCCCAAATTTTGAGGAAGGACTAGAGTTCACTTGGTCTATAAGACCCAGAAATGGATTTGGGAATTTTCATCTGGTTTAGGAGATATTAAATTAATTAATTATTTTAATGTATTTCTCAAGTTAAAACTTAGGAAAATAAAATAACTAAAGTGAATTTAATTAAACATGTGATGAAATTGTCTTAAGTCACACATATCAAGCTTTCTTTTAACCTTAGCCATTGATTAAAGATTTAATCTTGGCCGTTGATTTGTCAACGAGAAAAGTATAAAGGAAAGGCTTGGGTCATTTGTAAGACACACAGAGGCAGAGCACTGAAGCTAAGCTGAGATTCTAGGGCGGGGTTTCTAAGAATTCTCAAGTGTTTCAGTTGCATAGAGGGGAATTTAGACAAAGGGGATGATATGATCCCGAGGTTTAGAATACACAAGAAGCAGAGAAGAGATCAGGAAAGACGACACAGAGGAAGGCAACAACAGAAGCAACAACAACAACAGACAACAGCAGCAGCAAGGACAACGTGATTTTTAGGAAACCCTTCAGGGGTTACGCAGAGACCCTTAGGGGCAGCGTAATGACTGCATCACCCAGTTTGGGGTAACGCAGTCCCTTCTAGTGGCAGTGCAGAGCATTTGGAGGCTAGCCAAGGCTGACTCAGATCCCAACAGGGGCTTCAGAGGCTAACGCAGTGTCTTTCAGGGGCAGATTTGCGGTTTCTAGGCCTAGATATGGCTGAGTTCTGTAAATCCTGTTTGAGGGTGTGGATCAGTCAGTATTGTTGGTCTTAGATTAGCCAGGTGCTGTAGATCTAGAGTTTTCTCTGTCGGGTTTCCAGATCTAGAACCTAGAGTTGTGCATTCAGAAATATTCTTAATAATAGAGCCCTCCAGCAGCTAGAGACCGGTTTTCCCACATTGGGCTTTTTCGGGGACAATTTGTCTAGAAATAACTGTGTCACTTTGTCTATGTGTGCATATGCTTATTCTAGATCTCAATTGGTAGAGATCTGTTATGTGTTTTTCTTTAATGTTAACTTGAATTTATTCAGTTGATAACTTGTATAAATAGGAGAAGTTTAACCGGATTAACAAAAATAATTTCTGCATAAGAATTAAGATTCAGAAATTTCTACATGGTATCAAAGGAATTGCGGATCTAGAAGGGTCACCAGCTGAAGCATCTGAATGATCTAGCTGCAGAAAGCAGCTGGAAAGGCAGCATAAAAGCAGATCTGAAGGGACAATGCAGTTTTCAGGAGGAGATTCACGCAGAGGAAAAGGTGACGCTGTCCAACGCTTTGTCCTACCAAGCCCACGCAATTACCGCGGAGAAGCAGCTCAGAAACAGCGCTGGTTGGGTCTCAAGCCAGCCAGCGTGATTCAGATTTGAATTTGTCAGATCCAGAAAAAGTCTGCAGAAAAGTTGCAGAAATTCAGAAGAGCTGGTGGGGTTAAACTTCTGAAGTTTTCAGATTTTTAACGTTAGCACAAGTGACAAAGTTTGGGAATAGATCAACTTCTCAGAGAGTTTCTTGCAAAGGAAACTTGCAGTTTGGTCAGAGTATCAAAGAAGAAGCTGAATCATAGTTGATTTGGTAGATTTCCAAGGAGGGAAATCAAGTGTCAGAGGGAGCAGAGGGTTCCCAGTTCGAAAAGGACCCTAGATTCAAGATCTCTAACATAGAGAAGAGGAGCTCCGACACATTCTGAGCAGATGGCTCCTCATGGACAGCGTGATCAGGATAGGCTAGAGGGCCTCTCAAACATTTTGGTGTGGAAAGCTAGGATCCTGATTGTCCTTGAGGCATATGGTCTAAGAGACCATGCAGCGCAGACCCTGGCCATGCCAACAGATGCGAATCTCCTACGAAAGCATAGAGAAGCTACTGGGCATGGCAAGCGGCTGATTATGGATAGTATCAAGGATCATATTGAGCCACACATGGGCGAGAAGAAGACAACTGTGGAGATGTGACCTTGACTGAGAAAATCGAGTCCAAAGAAAGATGATCTTGGAGGCCCAAATGAGGTCATTCATGATGACCAAGGGAGAAGACATCGAGCATTTCCTCTTCAGATTGCAGTCAATCAGGGATCAGCTGACTGCAACGGGTGCAATTGTAGATGAAGTAGTGATAGTCAGGATTGCCCTCAATGCAGTCACGGATGAGTGGGAAACCTTTGTCCAAAGCTATGTTGCCAGGAAACGTGGGTGCGGGTGCGGGGACGGGGAAGGGGACGGGGACGGCATTTTTTGAAACAGGGTGCGTGGGTTCGTCTGGGTATTTTTATATTAATATATATTATAAATTATAAATTATAATTTATATATCATATATAACACTATATTTTATAAATTAAATTTATAAATTATAAATTTAATGAAAATTAAGACTAAACAAACTCTAAGAAAACGGCTACCATCAGAATTCTTATCAGAATTGCATCAGTCAAACATCTGGGGTGTTTTTCCCACTCAGTGTTCTTAAGCTTGTCATGCCTGCCATGCAGACACAGATTTGGTAACGTTAGAAAACAATCATTCATTAACTGAAAAATGATGCAACAGAAAAATTGCTGCAATATCCACACAAGTTTTCTGCGGCAGTCAAAAACAACTATTTCAAAATCTACACATAAATTTGATGAAGATCCTACCCATAAATTTAATGAGGAATGTGATTTTTGAAATCTACACATACACTTGATGAAGTAGGCCTATTAGTATTGTAATTCGGATACTCAGATGATTGATTTTTGCTAACTATGAAAACTCAGGCAGACAGGCTGTTTTGCATGCTGTCTACTGATCAAACTTCCTTTTATTGAAAGTCCCACAAAGGCAAGTAAAATTTTGGATAGGTATATTGTCAGTACATTAAAACAACTCCAAAATCTCAAAGCATGCATTCATGCTCTTGTCCACTACAAATTGTTGGTTGTGGAGTAAGCAGATAACTTTTTTTTGGTAATGAATAATTAAAACCCCTTCTAAAAGCAACTATTTACAAAAGCATCTTATAAAGTGCCAGCATACTGGATTTCAAATAACTTGACAGGATTCAAGCCTCCTAGCATACAAGTTGCTTCTTCCATTGTGTAATTGTATCGAGAAGGGTCAAAACACCATATCAGTTTCTTGTTCTTTATACAAAAGAGCAAAGGAAATGCATAGAAAATATGGAAGCATTCAAAATTAATTTGCATGGTTATGGATACACCCCAAATGTTTGACTGAAAAACGATGGGTTCTTCATACCAAAAGAACCCAAGAACCCGAATTCTTTTTTTGAAGAACCCGGTTCTTCTGAGAAGAACCCGATTCGTTTGGGTTCTTCAGGGTACTTGGGTGCGGAGAATCCGGTACTTGGGTGCGGGAACCCGGTGCGTGTTCGGGAACCCCACCCCCGGGTGCGGGAACCCGTGCAACGTAGGTTCAAAGTATCTTGGGCAGAGTGGACCTCCCAGATTGGGACAACTTGTGGTCGATCCTGCGGCAAGAAGAACTACGAAGGTTCAACAAGAAGTTGCACAGCCCTGCGTTGAGCAAGGTTAAGAAGGAAGAGGAGGAAGATGCAGCCTTGGCATCAAAGAAGCAACCGAAGAAGAAGAAGGATCTTTCTAAGATCAAGTGCTTCCAGTGTGGCGAAATGGGACATTTTGCTAGCCATTGTTTAGAAAAGAAGAAGGACAAGGAAGCATCTTCTTCCAAAGTAGCGGTGGCAGATGATGGGTCCAGAGATGATGTAGCCGTGAGTGCTCATGACATGGACATGTAGTGGAGCTACATGGAAGTGAGGCGGGATCCTTGAGTAGTTCATCTCTTGGATCACAAGCGAGCTATGACAGCCTTAAGACAGTAGCGGGACAAGTGAAGCAGTGGGTGCATAGATCACAGATGAGGCAAAGGCAGAGGCAGATCTGGAGGCTGGGAGGAGCAGCGCAGAGCATAGCAGCAACATCGTAGAAGTAGTAGCAATGCAGAGGCTAATGTGATTTCAGCAGCATAGAGCAGTACTGCTTACGCAGTGCAGAGTTGCAACAGCGCAGAGAGCTTCAGAGGGACAGCACAGTGCAACAATAATGTGATAGATTTCAACACAAGGAGCTGATGTGACTCTAGTAATGCAGAGAGAGTCTGATTATGCTAGCAGAGCTGTAGCTGTGCATCGTTCTTTAGATGCCAGCATAGATCTGTAGCCTATGGAGCTTCAGTGATGAGGATGCAACCCATCTGACTTGACTGTCAAAGATTGGGCAGGAGATTCAGTTGTTTCTCTCAACAACTGAAGTTGCAGTGCAACAGATCAGCAGTGGCAGTGCTATGAGTAGCACAGATGCATCATATTGAGAGGGAGCTGCAGTACAGTGGTTGCAGTGGCAGTCGCAGAGTCATGGGCAGCAGTACAGAATGGTAGCAGCAGTGTAGAGTTGAGTGGTAGGAGGCCAAGCTTCAGCAACACAAAATCAGTGCCTAAAATCATGTAATGCATAAGTGTGATGTATTTCTAGAGCACACCCTTGATGCTAAGAGGGAGTGTTGAGATTTTGTGTATTTGGGGTAGCATCAGTTGTGCTCTAGGTCCCAAATTTTGAGGAAGGACTAGAGTTCACCTGATCTACAAGACCCATAAATGGATTTGGGAAATTTCATCTGGTTTAGGAGATATTAAATTAATTAATTATTTTAATGTATTTCCTAAGTCAAAACTTAGGAAAATAAAATAATTAAAGTGAATTTAATTAAACATGTGATGAAATTGTCTTAAGTCACACGGATCAAGCTTTCTTTTAATCTTAGCCATTGATTAAAGATTTAATCTTGGCTGTTGATTTGTCAATGAGAAAAGTATAAAGGAAAGACTTGGGGTCATTTGTAAGACACACAGAGGCAGAGCACTGAAGCTAAGCTAAGATTCTAGGGCGGGGTTGCTAAGAATTCTCAAGTGTTTCAGTTGCAGAGAGGGGAATTTAGACCAAGGGGATGATCTAATCCCGGGGTCTAGAATACACAAGAAGCAGAGAAGAGATCAAGAAAGATAGCGCAGAGGAAGGCAGCAACAACAGTAGTAGACGACAGCAGCAGCAACAACAAGGACAACGTGATTTTCAGGAAACCCTTTAGGGGTTACGAAGAGACCCTTAGGGGCAGCGTAGTGACTGCGTCACCCAGTCTGGTGTAACACAGTCCCTTCCAGTGGCAACACTGAGCATTTGGAGGCTAGCCAAGGTTGACGCAGAGCCCAGTAGGGGCTTCAGAGGCTGACGCAGTGTCTTTCATGGGCAGATCTGGGGTTTCTATGCCTAGAACTGGCAGAGTTCTGTAAATCCCATTTTAGGGTGTGGATCAGTCAGTATTGTTGGTCTTAGATCAGACATGTGCTGCAGATCTAGAGTTTTCGCTATAGGGTTTTCCAGATCTGGAACCCAGAGTTGTGTATTCAGAAATATTCTTAATAATAGAGCCCTCCAGCAGTCAGAAATCGGTTTTCCCACATTGGGTTTTTCCGGGGACAATTTGTCCAGAAATAACTGTTTCACTTTGTCTATATGTGCATGTGCTTATTCTAGATCTGAATTGGTAGAGATCTGTTATGTGTTTTGCTTTGATGTTAACTTGAATTTATTCAGTTGATAATTTGTATAAGTAGGAGAAGCTTAACCGGATTAACAGAAATAATTTCTGCATAAGAATTAAGATTCAGGAATTTCTACATGGTATTAAAGGAATTGCAGATCTAGAAGGGTCACCAGCTGAAGCATCTGAAGGATCTAGCTGCAGAAAGCAACTGGAAAGGCAGCAGAAAAGCAGATCTGAAGGGACAACACAGTTTTCAGGAGGAGATTCATGCAGAGGAAAGGGTGACGATGCCCAACGCTGTGTCCTATCAAGCCCAAGTAATTACTGCGCAGAGGCAGCCTAGAAACTACGTTGGTTGGGTTCGAAGCCAGCCAGTGTGATTCAGATCTGAATCTATCAGATCCAGTAAAAGTCTGCAGAAAAGTTGCAGAAATTCGGAAGAGCTGGTGGGGTTAAACTTCTGAAGTTTTCAGATTTTTAACCTTAGCACAAGTGACAAAGTTTGGGAAGAGATCAGCTTCTTAGAGAGTTTCTTGCCAAAGGAAACTTGCAGTTTGGTCAGAGGATCAAAGAAGACACTGAATCATAGTTGATTTGGTAGATTTCCAAGGAGGGAAATCAAGTGTTAGAGGGAGCAGAGGGTTCCCAGTTCGAAAAGGACCCTAGATCCAAGATCTCTAGCGTAGAGAAGAGGAGCTTCAACACATTCTGAGTAGATGGCTCCTCACGGACTACGTGATCAGGATAGGCTAGAGGGCCTCTCAAACTTTTTGGTATGGAAAGATAGGATCCTGATTGTCCTAGAGGCATATGGTCTAAGAGACCATGCAGAGCAGACCCTGGCCATACCGACATATGCGGATCTCCTACGGAAGCATAGAGAAGCTGCTGGACATGCCAAGCGGCTGATAATGGACAGTATCAAGGACCATATTGTACCACACATAGCTGAGAAGAAGACAACTAATGAGATGTGGAAGGCCTTGACTTCCCTATATGAGGGAAAATCAGTCCAAAGAAAGATGATGTTGGAGGCCTAAATGAGGTCATTCATGATGACCAAGGGAGAAGACATCGAGCATTTCCTCTTCAGATTGCAGTCAATCAGGGATCAGCTGACTGCAACGGGTGCAATTGTAGATGAAGTAGTGATAGTCAGGATTGCCCTCAATGCAGTCACGGATGAGTGGGAAACCTTTGTCCAAAGTATCTTGGGCAGAGCGGACCTCCCAGATTTAGACAACTTGTGGTCAATCCTGTGGGAAGAAGAACTACAAAGGTTCACCAAGAAGCAACACAACCCTGCGTTGAGCAAGGTTAAGAAGGAAGAGGAGGAAGATGCAACCTTGGCATCAAAGAAGCAGCCGAAGAAGAAGAAGGATCTTTCTAAGATCAACTGCTTCCAGTGTGGTGAAATGGGACATTTTGCCAGCCATTGTCCAGAAAAGAAGAAGGACAAGGAAGCATCTTCTTCCAAAGCAGCGGTGGCAGATGATGGGTCCGGAGATGATGTAGCCATGAGTGCTCATGAACCACGGAGGTGGGGTGACATGGACATGTAGAGAAGCTATACATGGAAGTGAGGCGTGATCCTTGAGCAGCTCATCTCTTGGATCACAAGCGCGCTATAATAGCCTTAAGACAGTAGCGGGACAAGTGGAGCGGTGGGTGCATAGATCATAGATGAGGTAGAAGCAAAGGTAGATGTGGAGGCTGAGAGGAGCAACATAGAGCATAGTAGCAACAGCGTAGAAGCAGTAGAAGCGCAGAGGCTGATGTGACTTCAGTAGCGCAGAGTAGTACTGCTTACGCAGTGCAAAGCTGCAGCAGCGCAGAGAGCTTCAGAGGGACAGCACAGTGCAGAAATAGCGTGATAGATTTCACAACAAGGAGCTGATGTGACTTCAGTAGTGCAGAGGGAGTCTGATTACGCTAGCAGAGCTATAGCTGTGCATCATTCTTTAGATGCCAGCACAGATCTGTAGCCTATGGAAGTTCAGTGATGAGGATGCAACCCATCTGACTTGTCTATCAAAGATTAGGTAGGAGATTCTGTTGTTTCAGTAGAGCATAGCAGCAACAACGTAGAAGCAGAAGCAGCGCAGAGGTTGATGTGACTTTAGCAGTGCAGAGCAGTACTACTTACGTAGTGCAGAGCTGCAGCAACGCAGAGAGCTTCAGAGGGACAACACAGTGCAGCAACAGCGTGATAGATTTCAGCACAAGGAGCTGATGTGACTTCAGTAGTGCAGAGGGAGTCTGATTACGCTAGCAGAGCTGTATCTGTGCGTCGTTCTTTAGATGCCAGCACAGATCTGTAGCCTGTGGAGGTTCAGTGATGAGGATGCAGCCCATCTGACTTGTCTGTCAAAGATTGGGTAGGAGATTAAGTTGTTTCTCTCAACAACCGAAGTTGCAGTGCAGCCGATTAGTAGTGGTAGTGCTATCAGCAGCACATATGCAACATACTGAGAGGGAGCTGCAGTACAATGGTTGCAGTGGCAGTGGCAGAGTCATGGGCAGCAGTACAGAATGGCAGCAACAGTGCAAAGTTGAGTGGCAGGAGGCCAAGCTTCAGCAGCACAGAACCAGTGCCAAAATCATGTAATGCATAAGTGTGATGTATTGCTAGAGCACACCCTTGATGCTAAGAGGGAGTGTTGAGATTTTGTGTATTTGGGGTAGCATCAGTTGTGCTCTATGTTCCAAATTTTGAGGAAGGACTAGAGTTCACCTGATCTACAAGACCCATAAATGGATTTGGGAAATTTCATCTGGTTTAGGAAATATTAAATGAATTAATTATTTTAATGTATTTCCTAAGTTAAAATTTAGGAAAATAAAATAATTAAAGTGAATTTAATTAAACATGTGATGAAATTGTCTTAAGTCACACAGATCAAGCTTTCTTTTAATCTTAGCCATTGATTAAAGATTTAATCTTGGCCATTGATTTGTCAACGAGAAAAGTATAAAGAAAAGGCTTGGGGTCATTTGTAAGACACAGAGAGGCAGGGCACTAAAGCTAAGCTGAGGTTCTAAGGCGGGGTTGCTAAGAATTCTCAAGTGTTTCAGTTGCAGAGAGGGGAATTTAGACCAAGGGGATGATCTGATCCCGGGTCTAGAATACACAAGAAGCAGAGAAGAGATCAGGAAAGACAATGCAGAGGAAGGCAGCAGCAGATGGCAACAGCAGCAGACGGCAGCAGTAGCAGCAACAGCAGCAAGGACAACGTGATTTTCAGGAAACCCTTCAAGGTTTATGTAGAGACTCTTAGGGGCAGCGTAGTGACTGCATCACCTAGTCTGGGGTAACGCAGTCCCTTCCAGTGGCAGTGCTGAGCATTTGGAGGCTAACCAAGGCTGACCCAAAGCCCAACAGGGGCTTCAGAGTCTAACGCAGTGTCTTTCAGGGGAAGATCTGGGGTTTCTAGGCCTAGAATTGGTTGAGTTCTGTAAATCCCGTTTGAGGGTGTGGATCAGTCAGTATTGTTGGTCTTAGATCAGCCAGGTTCTGCAGATCTAGAGTTTTCTCTGTAGGGTTTTCCAGATCTGGAACCTAGAGTTGTGTATTCAGAAATATTCTTAATAATAGAGCCCTCCAGCAGCTAGAGACCGGTTTACCCACATTGGGTTTTTCCAGGGATAGTTTGTCCAGAAATAACTGTGTCACTTTGTCTATGTGTGCATGTGCTTATTCTAGATCAGAATTGGTAGAGATTTATTATGTGTTTTGCTTTGATGTTAACTTGAATTTATTCAGTGGATAACTTGTATAAGTAGGAGAAGCTTAACCGGATTAACAGAAATAATTTCTACATAAGAGTTAAGATTTAGAAATTTCTACAGCAACAACGCAGAGGATGATGGATTTCAACAACGCAGAGGCAGTGCTTACGCAGTGTAGAGCAGCAGCAGTGTAAAGCTCTAGAAGGTCAGCGTAGATTAGCAGCAGAGGGTGCTTCAGTATCGAGGTGCACCTAGAGTGACTTGTATGTCAAGTCTTTGGGTGATGTTTTCAGTTGCTTACTTCTCAGCAACTAAGTTGCAGTGCGGCAGTTAGCAGTGGCAGTGCTATGGGCTGCATGATGTAGCATTTGAGAGGAAGTTGTAATACAGATGAGGCAGTGTCAGTGGCAGTGACATGGGCTCTAGTACAGATAGCAGCAACGCAGTGGATGAGGGACAACAATCGAGCATCAACAACGCATAGGAGCGATGTCATGGATTAGGGTGATGCTTCAGGTTGAAGTGTTGCTAAAGCACATTCCTTGCTAAGAGGGAGTGTTGATTTTTTTGAGTAGCATCGGATGTGCTCTAGCTCTGAAACTTTGTGGAGGGGCTAGAACACATGAGATCTCCAAGACCCAGAAATCATTTGGAGAAATTCCACCCTGAGCTTAAGTTATTCAAATAATTAATTATTTTAATGGAGACCCTAACTCTAACTTAAGGAAATTAAATAATTAAAGTGAATTAATTTAAACATGTGGATGAGAATGTTCTAAGTGATGAGGATCAAGTCTTTTCTAATCTTAGCCATCGATTAGAGATTTGATCACGGTCGTTGATTAGTCAACTGAAAAATTATTAAAATAAGGCTTGGGGTCAGTTGGAGAACACACACAAAGTAACAACACTTGAGCTAAGTCGAAATTCTAGGGCGCAGTTTGTTGAGAATTTCAGAGTGGGCTTACAGTGCAATGAGGGGCAGTTTGGCAGCGAGATTGTCATCCAAGGCCGAGAATACAATAGCAGAGAGGAAATTCAGCACTAGAGAGGCAGTGCAAGCATAGGAGGGGTGATGTAGAGCTAGTAGGGCTCACGTAGAGCTGACACAGAGCCAGCAGGGATCACACAGAGGGGACACAGAGCTAGAAAGGGTGACGCAGTCACTCAGAGAGCTATGCTGCGGTTTCTGAGGGGCAGATCGGGCAGCCATCCAGCATATTGATTTCTAAGCCGAGAAGGCTCACAGAGAGGGTGACGTAGCTCCTGGAGAAGGTGACACAGTCCAACTTGTTGTAGCCATTGCTAAACAGAACTTGGAGGCTACACAGTCACTTGTGGGGTTTCTTCATCCAGTTGCTGGATCAACCATAATATATGTCTCCAGATAGAGGTACTTCTGCTGAGGATTTTGTCTGTTGGGTGAGCCATATTGGCACCCTAGTTTGTATTCAGAAATCTGCTTCATAATAAAACCCTCAAGAGTCGCTGCACCGGTTTTCCCGCATTGTGTTTTTTCGGGGACATTTGTCAGAAAAATTTGTGTCCTTTGTCTACATGGTTGCTTATTTGGCAATACTTGATCTGTATAATTGTGTAGGCTGCAATGTATTTACTTTAATGTTTTCATGAATTATTCAGAAATAACTTGTTAAGTTAAATAAACAAGTAGGAGAAGTAAATCAGATTTATTGCAGTAGGATTTCTGTTTAGAAGATTCATAAATTTTCACATTCCACACTGTCGTTTGCAACATATTTGATCTTGTAGATCCATCTAGAACTTACAACTGATCTGTCTTTTGGCCTTGGCACTACCTCCCACCCATCATTCGTCATGATAGAGCTATACTCTTCTACCATGGCATCTACCCATACTTGATGTTGTGCAATCTTTCGATAGTTGGAAGGTTCTGCAACCTGAGCCACCAATGCTTGGTACTTGTCAGGTTGTCTACGCTGTCTTTTGTTCATCCTAGGAGTTCCAATAAACTCTTCTGCATCTCTTAATGTCTGACAAACCTCTCTGCTGGCTCGACCACTAGTCGTGGGAGGTTCAGCCAGCTCTTCATCATTCTGCCTTTGCTGCTCCGTTTGTTGAGAACTCCCCAGATTTCTTGCACCTGAGGAAATACTGGTACTGATCACGGTACTCGATCCTTGTGACTGTCCTCTTGTTTGTCCCATTGGCTGCCCCTGTGGCTTCCCCTACTGCTAGACCAAAGGAACTTCCGCTGACTAATTCTGATCACCTGCAGGCATTGTTTATTTTTGTAGCATCGGAATGTACTCTAAGCCCCAAATTTTGTGGAGAGGCTTAAACACTGGTATTCCAAAGAACCCAGAAACCGTTTGTGAAAATTCCTCTTGGTTCATGTTTTATTAAAATAATTAATTATTTTAATGGAGACCCTAAGTCAAACTTAGGGAAATTAAATAATTAAAGGACATTAATAAAACAGAGTGACAATAATCTAGAAAAGGCGGAGATCAAGTCATGTTATAATCTTATCCGTTGATTAGAGATCTAATCTCGGCCGTTGATTTCTCAACGAGAAGACTATAAAGGAAGGCTTGAGGGTCATTTGGAGAAACACACACGGAGTGAATCTTGAGATCGAATTCTTTTGACGGAGCAGTGCTCGGACGAAGATGTGATCTAAGTGAATCAGTGCAGTGAGGGGCAGAGTAGCTTCCGGAGAGAGATTTTCTCAGCCGGAGAATCATCAGTAGAGAGAGGTAGGAAGACGTCTATTAGAGCCAGCGCAGAGCCAGTCAAGCTGACGCAGAGCCAATACAGAGCCAGTCAAGGCTACGTAGAGGCTGCGCAGAGGCAAGGTTAGTTGGGAGCAAGAGCGAAAGCAGGGAGCGGAAGCAGGTGCACCATTTTCAAAAGCTCCCAGTCTGGGAGTGTTTCAGGGAGCGTTTTTTTTATAATATATATATATATATTTTATTTTTTTATTTTTTATTTTTTTATATATATTTTGATGCACATATGTCAACAAAAGCATGTAGAATGATGAATTAGACATAAAAAACATAAAAACATAGATTTAACCATATAACATCAATCATCTAGAAGTTATAATCTTCATCAACCACGTCCACAAGTTAGAAACATACAACATATTGACGTTTGAGTCTCATGATTCATCAATCTTAAAGTTTCAAGCTTTCAAAATTCAATATATAACATTTATCATCATTGATTCATTGATCACCATAGTTGTACTTGTAAGCTAAGTGTAACCATTATAACAAAGAATATTTAACATGAAATGAAACGAAATGAAACAACTTTCAACTTTCATGAAGCATCATATTCATAATTCATAATG
Organism: Pinus albicaulis; assembly: GCA_034641835.2. Lineage (NCBI taxonomy): Eukaryota > Viridiplantae > Streptophyta > Pinopsida > Pinales > Pinaceae > Pinus > Pinus albicaulis. The sequence continues at coordinate 302,056,131 of CM076580.1, read as the reverse complement.
ACTTATAAACTTATAACTGCCAACTTCAAAGTTTCAAACTTCAAACTTAAATTGTCATATATTGTTTACAAAAAATATCATAATAAATATGAAAAAGTCAAGTTTCAACGGTTATAAAAAGTTAAAAACTACTAGAAAATAGAAAAGACTAGTAAACTGTAAATCTATTTTATCTATTACTTGGCCTCTTGCCACGAGAAATGTCTAATTTTTGAGCAGCTCATGGTAATGGTGGTCTTCCAGTAGTCTCCTCCCGCATAGTACCACGACCATAACTAGAAGGCACATGCCCTCCACGTGAGGATGTAGGTGGAGGCTACGTCAGTAAAGGAACAATAGTTAGAACTCGAACACTGGCAACACTGGCAACACTGGCACTACTACTGGATGGTGGGTGTGGCAATGGCATGGCTGTTGTTGCTTCATCCTCATCTCTCAAAAGTTATGCTTCCAATTCTTCTTGATGTATAGTGCCATCCTCCAAATTATCGTCCTCTGGGTTGTTGTCCCAAACTTTATATGATAGATCCTCATAAGCCCGATGACAATAATGACTCAACAACTTCAAGTTGTAGTGCACATAAAGCAAGCTTTCTGCTCTGTTTTCAGTGAGTTTGTTTCTTCTCTCATTATAGATGAAGCTGTAGGTGCTCCAACACCTCTCTGTAGAAGAAGTATTTACAACCTGTGAGAGAACTTTTTTTTTCCAATTTTGGCAAAAGTCCCATGCCGCCATATGCTTCCCACCATGTGAGAGCATCAAATCTGTCTCTATCTTCCATTGCATGCAAAGAACCAAACAAACCAGTGCAACTGAAGTATCTTCCTAATTCAAGGCGCAGATTAGCACACTCCTCCCTGTCAGGGACCAACTTGTCTAATGCTTTCATATATCCCTCTTGTACCTCTAGATGTTTATGAGGTTTGATTCTAACCCCACCCCTAGGTGTAGGTTGGCCCAACCAAGATGGAGAGCAGTATTTTGGCATAAGGATATACGCCAAAGCATGTAGTGGAACATTAAGTTTATTCCACCGTGCACACACACAATTGTGAATCATTGAATACAAGTTGAGATCATTTTCCTTAATAACATCTTTTATTTGCCCCAACATGCTATCGATCTACTCATACACCTCCCCAATCGCTAGTTTATCTATATCTGCAAAACGAATCATGCTATAAATGGGCTTGGTGAAATTCAAAATTTCCCTCACACGTGCCCAAAACAAAGAATCAAGAGCGGTCTCCTCCACCTGTTCAAAACCTTGTCTGTCAATTGATGTTGTCGCCTTGTCCTTTAATACCTGCCAGTGTGGAATTGATACCATGGCTGCCAATGACTCTCTTACCTTCAAAAGGCGCCTGAAGGTGAGGTAATAGCTAGCAAATCTAGACTTTGCAATCTTCAACAAATCCAATCTTGAGTGACTGCGGAAAAGCCCATGGGTATTGCTATGATTTGTAATAAATCTTATCACTTTTTTGCCTCTCTTGTACAAATCACCAAGCCATCTAAATTGAGGTTGTTTTTTTTTAATTATATCATGCATCAAAGGGTTCATTGTGTGAACCAAACACCCAAACCAAAATATGTTGGGGTATTTATCCTCAATAATTTCTCCCGCTACCTTACAATTAGTAGCATTATCAGTGATGACTTGGATGACATTGTATGGCCCAATACGTTCAATTGTGTCAAGTAATGGTTTTGCAATGTTGATGCCGGTCTTGAACTTATCTGAATAATCATATGATGAAAGGAATATTGCACCACTAACAGACACAACAAGAACACTTATCAAAGGCTTGCCTTTTATATTTGTACATCCATCAAATACAATGGACACCCCATGCTCATTCCAAGAACTTGGCATTCTACTCAAATAATGAGTTATTTTTGCTTTTTCATGATCAAATCCCACGGTTCTAGCCTTGTCATACCCAGGGCTCTTGTATCATTTGGGGGCATCATTAATGGCAGAAACCATTTCATGCCAATAAAGTGAGCGAGGAACATTGAATGGTACCCCACATGCATAAAGGAACCAGAAAATGTGTTGAATCCACAACACTCCTAGACCCTTCATCAAGGAAATCTGATAAGGTTCTACGCCTTAAAGAGATGTTTGGTCCCGTGCCAGGTGTGCCTCCATATCCACTGCCATGGGTGGAAGTTGATGGACTTTTTTGTGCATGATGTGATGGTGCATAAGATTCAATGGAACCCTTAGATCTTTTAGATTTGTATTGGGCTTCCTCCTCTTCCCTTATGTATTTGGCTCTATATGCTGCTAACACACTTACACAAGTTTTGATTCCTATATTTTTATCTCCATCCCATGGCCTTTTCCCATAAAGGTGCCTTCTGGCATGGGTGTATGAACCTGTGTATTGTGTATTGCAATGGGGGCAAAAAATTTAGTGGTTCCACCCCCTTTCCTTGCTTCAGGCCTAGTAGCATATTTCCACAATGGTGTTTGGTCAATTTTAGTTGGTGTCACTGTGGTCTCATTATCTCCACTCTCCCCCTCCTCCTCACCAAGGTACTCCTCTTCAGGATTTTCATCAAATCCACTATAACCCACTTCTTCATCCTCCTCTTTTGGAATATGCCTTTTTCTTCTACTCTCCAACACCATAATAACAAAAAACAAAACCAACAAGAAGAAAATGCCAAGCCATATAGCCATGATGTTTCAAACTTTCAAGTTTTTAACCTGCAAAAAAATGGAGGAATGTCAAATGGGAATAGGAAAAAATGCAATATAGAAAAAAAAAATCAATTTTTCATTTTTCAAAAAATAAAATGCAACATAGAAAGAAAAAAAATCATTTTTTCATTTTTCAACAAATTAAAATGCAAAATAGAAAAAAAAATCAATTTTTCATGTTCGAACAAATTAAAAATGCACACACAAAAAAAAAGAAAAAGAAAAAGAAAAAATATCTAGATTAGACTCTCCTACCTCTTTGTCCTTCGATCCCAATCTCTACGTCCAAGCTCCTTTCTCTCTCCAACCTCTCCTTTCCCTTGCTCTCTCTTGCTCTCTCCTCTCCTCACTTGCTCTTTCTCCTCTCCTCTCTTGCTCACTCTTGCTCTCTCTTGAAATGAGAATGACAATAATGGGGAGAGGGAAGGCATTTTATTTCCAACCCCCCCTCCCCCCCTCTTTCCTTCCAAAAATCCCGCCATCCTTCTCCTTCTCCGCACGCGGCCGGGCGTCAGCGAGAAATGCCGGACGAGAGCGTTTTTGTGGTTGAGCAAAGCGCTTGGGAGTGAATGGTCACTAAGCGCTCCCTCCTTAAAAAATTCGCTCTTGGAGCTTTTTTTAAGGAGGGAGCACTCGCTCCTTAAAAAATTTGCTCCTGGAGCGTTTTTTTAAGGAGGCAGCGCTCGGGGAGTGTTCACTCCCAAGCGCTCCCTAAAACACTCCCATTTTGGCAGGGAACGCGCTCCCGATGCGCTCCCAAAACGCTCCCGCTCGGAGCGCGAATTGGGAGCGGGTTCGAGGTGGGGGAGCACTCCCCCGCAACACTGCGCAAAGGTTCAAAGGAATCCAAGATTTAGCTATCGGATCAGATCTAGAAGTTGGGAGCCGGGGTGTGAGATTGGGAGGCCCAACAACGCTGACAAAATCTTACCCTTTCTTCTGACTACACCTTTTCTTTTGAATAACGTTCCGTTTAGTGAGTCCTTGCTGCTACTAGGCTATGTCTTGAGATGCCTTATCTATGGCACTTGCTTGCATAGGCCCATAGGCCATATGAAAGCTATGAATTTTATGAATTCTCAGTGAGGAAGGGTCATCCGGGAGTCAGATCTATCTATTGCTAGGGTGACGCAATGCCTAGAGGAGGTGACGCAGGGCCTACGCTTAAACCTCCAGAGGCAACTTTTCTAGTGACGGGATCAACCGGATTTTCCAGTGATTGAGTGTGGTATACTCACTGTTTCTTTCTGCCAATATTTCTCTCTGTAACTGAATAACCCTTGAGGTATTCAGAGATGTATTCAGGATTTGCTACTTCTTAATGATACAAACCCTCAGATCTGCTGCACCGGTTTTACCGCATTGGGTTTTTCCGAGGACTTAGTCCAAAAATAAATGTGTCCTATGTGTGATTGATTTCTTTCTTAGTTTCCTTGTTTTGGAATCATATTTATTCAGTGTAGGCTGCTTCAGTAGCTACTTCAATAATTCAGATCTGAATTAATTATGTAAATGTAATTTACTTAATAGAAGAAGTACACTCAGTTGATGTAGTAGGATTACTTAGATTTTCAGATCTAGGATTTTTCACAGGCATCTCATGAGATCTCCTGAAAGTTCAGTCCTCCATGAACTACACGTCTCGCCTCACTACAATCTTCGTATTGCTAGGAATGTAGATCCTGTATGCCTTTGAGGTTTCACTATACCCAATGAAGAAGCCCTTCTCTGCAGTCTTATCTAGTTTGGTACGTTTCTCATCTGGCATGTGGTAATTAGCAACGTTGCCAAAAATATTGAAGTGACTAACTTTTGGCTTGTTCCCTGTGAAGACTCCCAGCGTTTTCTTCCTGAATTCTCTATGAGGAATCTTGTTCTGAGTATATACTGCCGTGTTACATGCTTTTGCCCATAGAACTCTAGATAAATCTTGGTCATATAACATAGCCTTTGCAACTCCAACAATGGTTCTGTTTTTCCGCTTCGCTACCCCATTTTGCTGTGGATTATATGGGGCTGTCCATTCTCTCTTGATGCCTTCCTTTGCACAAAAATCTGTGAAGTCTTTATCAATATATTCTCCACCATTATCTGAAGGAAGCACCTCGATCTTCTTCCCTGTCACATTCTCCATGAGAGCTTTAAAATCTCTAAAACGATCGAAGATGTCATCTTTGGTCTTCAAGTAGATACAGGTTTTCCTAGAATGGTCATCAATAAATGTGACAAAATATTCGGCACCGCTCGAAAGCTCTGAAGTGGTTAGGACCACATAGACCGGAATGTATAAGTCCTAGCACACCATTTGCTCTGCTGTCACTTCTTGGGAATGCTGCCTTAACATACTTCCCATGTATGCATACTCCACACACATCATCGTGTTTTGTGCCAAGTTCTGAAACCCCTGTTACTGTTTCCCTAAGCATCTTGAGGTTTCTATGGTAGATGTTCCATTTTGTATGCCATAACTCACACAACTCTTCCCACCGCCATCACATCGCTATTAGTGCCATTGGCGGTCAAGTCAGAATCGGGCACAATCTCATATTTCGAACTCCATTCTCGTCCTTGTTTGCCTCCAGCTTGAGTGTTTGACATACACTTTATTCCCTACGAAGTGGATATCATATCCCTTATCCTGTAACTAGGATACTGAAATCGGGTTCATACCCAATCCTGGCACATGCAATACATCTGTAGCGCTGGTGCTTGCTCCTCAATCCCTCTGAAAATCGATGGTACATCTCCGTATTGGAGCACATTTCGTTTTGTTTCCCATAGTAATATGGAATTCCATATGCTCCTCCCTTGTAGCCAGAGAAATATTCTCTAACCCTTGTCATGTGAGTTGATGCTCCACTGTCTACATACCATACACCTTGTGAAGTTGATCCCCGATACAAGCAAATTTGTCTTTCCGTACCGGAAGACAAATGCGAAGTCTTCGAATGTCACTTTTGTCCATGGTTATGTTGAAGAATTTATAGTATGCTATTCCTCTTTTCACCCTAAGACCGGTTTTGCGCTAGCAATCCGCCGCAAAACCTTGCGTCCATCTAGAGATCTGCCAAAAAAAAAACCGAGCCGCTTCCTCTTCCTCTAGAAAAATGGCATCGGAAGGATCGAATTTTTTCTCGCCCTTCTTAGAAAATCGAACTTCCTCAAGCAACTTGGCCTCCCGGAAGAAAGATCGCGCCGCCCCCGATAATTTCCCGTCTCGCTCCCTTGCTGAGCAACGAAATTCCTTTCCTTCATTTCTGAGCTCTCCAGCTGATCAATCGTGCTCTGATACCATGTGAAATTTTTATCTATTGCAGTAAATGGAAATTATTCTTCTAACTGTAAATTTAATTATGCAGTTTATTTGCTATGACAAACAACGAATAAAATCACAATTGGAATTTTCACCATAAAAATACTGCAGAAATAAAATATTGAAAATTGAGAAATTCTAGCACACACACAAGAATTTTGACACAGTTATTTTTGGACAATTCTCCCCGGAAAAACCCAATGTGGGAAAACCGATGTAGCAGATGAGGGTTTTATTATTATTCTTCAACAACAATTCTGAGTACAATAATTTAGATGCTCAACTGACAATCTAATCTGAGGAAAATACTGGCAAAATTATTGTGAGAATTTTCTCTCACCACACATCTAATTTTTGCCTTCGAAATTACCTCCCTATCCTCTGTGCTGAGCCTTGTGCGTCACACTCTGCGCAGTGCCTATGCAAACCTTGTGGGGATTTGGGCCTTCCTTCCTTTACCTTTTCTTGGAATTGAAAATTTCCTCCCATAATGTTGCTACCCTCCTCTTCCACCTGCTACTCACCCTTTGGCTCTATCTTCTCTGCTAAATTACTGCTACTGAGAAAATCAAACTGCCTGGGCAACTGAGTATCTGCATTAGTGTATTCTCCATCTACCCATCGACTTGTTCTTATAATCCTATGTTGGAGCACCAACGATCAAGATTAAAACTTAATTGATGGCCCAGATTAATTCCCTGTTGATCCATGTGAGTTTCTAGATGATTCTCACCTTATCTCAATTAATACTGATTAATTAACCATATTCCCTAAGTTTAGACTTAGGAAATATTTAAAAAATTGGTTAATAATCTAATCGACACATCCAGGTTAATTTTAAACAATTTTTGGACTTTGAGATCTCATGTATTCTAGCCCTCCACAAATTTTCGTGGCTAGAACACATTCGGATGTAAAACTACAGTCGATAGGGTTCACATCCTGTAGAAAATTTCATCTATTGTAGCAAGCTGGATATTTTTTCTTCTAGCGCAGAATTTTAATTATGCGAGTTTATTTTGCTACGTAAACAATGAATAAATCACAATACAGTGCTGCATAAAAATCTTTGCGGAAAATTAGCTCTTACAGAAGGCGAAAATTCTAGCAAACACAAGAATATGATTATTTTGAACAATTATCCTCGGAAAAACCCAATGGGGAAAACCGTCTACGTGAGATAGGAGGTTTATTATTATTCTTCAACAAAATTATGAGGCTAAATAGCTTTACATGCTCTCTTAACATTAATGAGGAAAATATTGGCAGATGGCCATTAGAGATTTCTCTCCCCATAACTAATTTGCATAAGAATTGCTCCCTGTCCCTGTTGCGCCTCTGCATCACCCTCTGCGCGGTGGCTTTGTAATGGGGCCGGGATTTCCTTTCATTGCTGTTCTCGAGATTGAATAATTTCCTTTTGGAATGGCACCACATTATCTTCCCCACACTGGTATAGCTCTATCTTCTCTCACGGATACGCCGTGAGAAAATCGAACTCTTAGAGACAGCGAGTATCTGCTCGGTTGGGTCCTCCATCACCACAGTGATCTCACTCTTATCAATCCATTGTTGAACACCAACAACCAAGATTAAAACTTAATCGACGGCTAGGATCATCTTTGGATGGAAATCATGGTTCTAGACTATTCTCACCTGTCTCAATTAATACGTTAATAAACCATATTCCTAAGTTTTCTCGGGGGAATACTGCATCAGTAATGATTAATTGAGACACTTGTAGGTGAGATATTTCCAAAAACATTTCGTTTTGAGTCTCGTGTATGCTAGCCTCTCCACCAAATTTCGTGGCTAGAACACATCGATGCTACAAAACCTAACATTCCCTCTTAGCGAGGAACGTGTTCAGGTATTTTCTCTGTCACAACACACATCTCATCCACCCACTGTCACGCTGCGACGTGCAGCCCTTTGTGCCCACCAACTACGTGCAACTTTGATATGCCGCGGTGCTACCTCTTATTCTGTGGTCTTTAGCAGCATTGCATCGTGCAATATCTGTCTTACCTACGCAACTAAATTATTCAAAGTAATTTGACCTCTTGAAACGTGTTCTCCACCATGCCCTGTTCTGTGAAATAGACGAACTTGGCTCTCTCAGAGCTTTTGTGATATCACATAACTTTGCTCTTCTATGGGAACATACGCATAGTGGAATGCTCCCGTTAATCACAATCTCTAATGAAATGACATCGAATATACGTATTTATTATATCATGAAATATTGGATTCTCGGAGAGATTTATGCAACTCGGTTATTCCACAATAGACATGACAGCCTCCATGCCTCTCCCCTGAACAACTTCTTGGCGGCTTAAAACCCATATAGGTCGCACGTGGGCGTAGCTGGCGCCATATACTGCGCGCCTACGGAGCTCGGTGCTACGACTTTGCTTATTACTACAGAAACCATCTTTGATCCGATACCTGAAAGCGGTACCGCGTGCTTTCTTGTCCACTAAATTCACACCAATCGCATCGTGAACCACACGTACGACATCATCCCCTGGGTATATCAACTGTACTCGGGGCGTGCCATGCATACATATAACATTCTCCATTTACAACACAATGTAACATCTTCTGTTCTACCTGTCAGCTGATTGAGGGGTGTGACTACGAAGCAAATATTTGGCACAGTGTTGACTGGATTGTTCAGAGCCGAGCAAGCTGTCTACAAGGTGGGGTTGACATCCTCGTCATGTAATTCCAATATATCTTCTTTCAATTGGGCGTCCATAGGCATGAGCAACGGTCTACAATCTCCCATTCAACCTCTTGAGAATATAAGCAAGCATATCTTCTGTCCACTTAATCTGGAAATAGTACATCAATGCCAAATCCTTCTAAATCTTTGCAGTTATATACACAATGCTATGAGCCCGATGATCTTGTCGAAGAGATCATCCACATACAATCTTAGGATGAGTGGGTCACCTCCTACCATTAAATAGTAAGTTTGGGATACAATCCCTCTTGTGAATCCCATCTTCGTATTTGTCAAATGGCTTCATACCCATCAATTGGAGCACATTTAAGAACCATTATGATCTTTCTTGAGTTTTTGCTTGTGAGTGCACCTCTCATGATCTCAAAGCACTTTCCTACTATTCTATACAGGTGTACACCTCTTCCTCTTTCACCCCTTTCAAGAATGTTGTCTTGATGTATACGAGTCGAAAAGATAAACATCCCATCTAAGCTACATGAGATATATTTGGCTAGGATGGAGGTGTGTAACCAGCGGGGTGAATATCTCTCATTAATCTGCCTTCTTTCTATGCATATCACTGCCATGAACCTAGCCATGCCTACATCTAACCAGTCTTGTAGATCCATCTAGAACCTACAAGCGCTTTGTCTTGACCCCTTCGCACTACCTCTCAACCATCATTCTTCACAGTAGAGTGCTCTTCTTCCTACCATGGCATCTACCCACAGTTGATGTTGTGTGACTTAAACTAGAAGGTTAACGACACCAATGCTTAGTACCTTAGACACTTTATCAACATCTTTGGTAATCTTCTAAATTCCAAGCAACTCCTGCATCTCTCCATATTTGATGAACCTGCTGCAGAAACAGATACTGGTGGTGGAGGGTCAGCATCCTCCTCCATCTGCCTCCTAACTGTAAATACTAGCGAGCTGCTCCCCAGAATCTCTGCTGTGAAACTGCTTATGCCCAGTCATGCCTCGATCCACTAAGCTGCGTCCTCACTGCAGGTCTGTGAGCACCCTGTTGTTGGACAAAGGAACCAACTCTGGTGATTCGATCACTGGGCATCCTCTGCGGGATCTCGTGAAAGCTCGGTCCTCCATGAACTTCCGTCTTGGCTAACTGATCTTCCCTGTGCTGATCTGCATGTCTTTGAGGTTTGGCTATCCAGTAGAAATCACTTGTGTGATACGATCGATTTGGTACGCTTTTCATCGGCACGTGGCAATAAACACTGTTGCCAAAAATCCTAAAGTGACTAACTTCTGGCTTCTTCCTTGTGAAGATACTTGAACATTCCTCCCAATACCTGCGCTGGGAGTCTGTGCAGCCATACCTTTGTCATGTTACATGCCTGCGCACAAAGTGGGGCAATCACAGTCATATAAACATGGCACACATCTGACTGTGATTTATCTTTTAGCTACTTCTGTAAAATTATGGATTATACTGATTTGTCCGTTCTTTTGATGCCTTCATCGCATAAAGAATTGTGAAGTCTTTATCAATATGTTTCACCACCATTATTTGAGCGAAGCACAGCAATATTCTTAAGTATCACATCTCCACGAGAGCCTTAATCTCTTTGAAATGATCGAAGATCTCATCTTTGGTCTTTCAAGAAGTAGATCTAGGTTTTCCTGGAATGGTCATCAATAAAGGTGACGAAGTATTCGGCACCACTGAGAGCTCTAGTGGACATCGAGCCATAAATATCTGAATGTATAAGTCCTAACACACCATCTGCTTTGCTGTCACTTCTTGGGAATGTTGCCTTACCATATTTCCCGAGTACACATCCTCTGCACACATCATCGTGTTTCGTGCCAAGTTTTGGAACCCTTGTTACTGTTTCTCTGAGCATCTTGAGTTCTCCATGGTGTAGATGTCCCATTCTCCTGTTCCATAACTCATTTGTTAAATTCTAAAGATGTTCTATGCTTAGATGCAAATACACTTTCAACTTCTAGGGCTTAATAAAAGTAAGATGTAGATAGAACATACCGATAGATCGATGGAAGACAAGCTAATAAAAAACAGAGATAAAGAATGGTGGCGTTACGACGATCAACAGGACGCTTCAACCAACAAAGACTTCATAAGGTCAGCCACCCACGTATGTCACACAACCCCAAGACAACCCAGACAAGAGTACTCCACAAAGATGCAGCACCAAGAACGCAGCTCCATCACCATCTCAAGAGAAGAAAATGCCTTCACACATTGTGTGTATAATGAATTCCAAGTCTCTCCAATATATAGGCATCTTTGGGGGTGTGTGACACATCTCTTATGCATGTGGGATAAAACAGACCGACCTTGCACATGTGGTATAAATTCGAAATACATGTTCTGCTCATCCGATTAAGATGATGTTTAGATCGATCTTGCACCCTCCAAAAGAGGAACCCAATGAAAATATTGGCATCGTCATCTGAGCATCACATCATGGAGTTTGGACCTAGTTGTCCAAAATTAACACTCCCTCTCAACTAGGGAGAACTCCATCCACCAGTGCCATCCAAGCATCGTGCGTCATCCTGCCGTAACTTGCTTCGCTGCCTTCTTTATTTCAAAACAAAAGGTGAGTCACAAAGACATCACTCATGGCTAACCCGAAGTCAGCTCAGAAGTCCGAAATCTCTATAGGACTCAAAGGAGTCACACACCAACCCGAAGTTGGTTTCACTGACCCGAAGTCAGTTGGAGGTCTGAAACCTCATTTGGACTCGAGAGAGTCATATACTAACCCGAAGTTAGATTCACTGACCCAAAGTCAGTTTGAGGTCTGAAACCTCGCTAAACTTGATCCCAGATCAAATGGTTGGACACGTGCTATCCTAGACATAGAGAGTACGACAATCTCCGATTCGTCCATCGGTCTTGCTATGGTCTCTATTCACATTTCCCACCTCATTGGCCAAATGAGAGGTACTTCCCATGAGTCCGAAACTCCATGGGTAGGATGCATATAGGGCACAGATCAAAGAGAGATAAACCAGCTCAATATTATCACGGTGGGGTAGAAGCAAACCAACTAGGTTCGGCAAGCCTAGCCCAGTGGTTTCTTATAGCACCAAGAAGCTATCCCCAAAAACCCCTTTGGAGCTCCCAGAGCTCATCGTCCAATAGGACCCTCCAAATAGGGTCGTTCCACAATTCCAAGATTCTCACGGAAGGTTAGGAACATGACCTTCCCCAAGGGCATTGTGAGAATATTTGGGACCTGCTCATCAGTTCCTATATGATCGAGCCTTACGGTGTCTCGCTGTACCATATCCCGGATAAAGTGGTACCAGCCATCAACATGCTTGGATCAATCGTGGAACCCGGGATTCTATGACAAACGAATCCCCCTCTGGTTATCACAAAGGATAACGGTGGCATCTAGTACATGCTCGAACAGCTCACTGAAGAGATTTCGCACCCAAGTGGCTTCACAACAGGCCATATATGTTGCAATGTATTCGGCCTTAGCGGTGCTCAAAGCTACCAACTTCTACTTCCTGCACGAAGCAGACCCAAGTGCGAAGCAACATCCAGATGTGCTCTTGCGATCCACCACACTGCCAACCCAATCGGCATTGGTATATCCATGGAGTGTCATACTGCCGACAGTGTATCTCAGCCCATGGTCTATCGTGCCTCATAGATATCTCAAGAGTTTCATGGCACCAACCCAATGAATGTTATGAGGATCAACCATGTGTTGACTCAAAGTGTTCACTGCACAACATACGTCCGGACGGATGTTCCCTAAGAACATCAGGGCCCCTACGAGTTAACGATACTCAGTAGGATTTGCTAGCATGGGCCCAGCAGCGCTGCCACTCAATTCCTTAAAGTTGAGCTTCATTGGTGTCGAGACAGACTTACAATCCACCATATCAAATCTTTCCAGAAGCTTCACAATGTATTTTCCTTGAGAAAGGAAAATCTCGCCAGGTCTTTGCCAGACCTCCAGGCCTAGGAAGTAGTGCATCAGTCCTAGGTCCTTCATTTCGAATTCAACAGCGAGCTGCCTCTTGCACTGATGAATGAAAGGGTCAGCACCTGTTAGGAAGAGGTCATCCACATACAGCATCAGAATGAGAGGCTTCTCTCTATCAACCTTCAAGTAAGGGTTTGGATCAGCATTACTACGAGTGAAGCCCAGCTTCATCAGGTAGCTATCTATCCTCTCGTACCAAGCCCTGTGGGCTAGCCAACCTGCAAACATGGGTGTCTCGATCCTGGACTTCGAATCCCAGAGGTTTCTCTTTCTACACCTCTTCCTTTATCGCACCATGCCAAAAGGAGGTCTTCACATCCATCTGATGAAGATTCCGTCCTTGCGTAGCAGCAAGGGTAATAATAGATTATAGGTGCAATATAATCAGTGCCTTCCTAGAGAAGTCTTAGGCAACACGTTTTCCCATCAGATCCATGCTTGATCTTATATCGAGGTGACAACAACTTTGTCCTGTGGTCTAGGGACCATATCCCAGACATCACCCTCGCATCCTTCCAGACTTGATGCTTTACAACTTCTTCAAACGATCCAGGCTCATATTGTACTCATGGCAGCTAGATACCTCTGGTATTTATATGGCTTCTTGTCTTTTTTTTTTTTTTTTTTTTTCAGAATTTCCCCCTTGAAGCTGGCATTAAGAGGGTCTTCTTTCTTTTAGCAATGATATTAGCCCAGGAGCATATATGGTTGTAGTCTCCCTCTTAATGCCAGCTTCTTTTGTGAGAGAAGACATCTATTTTAAATGAGGGCATCCCAGACACCAACTCGAAAAGGAGTTTTGTACTCAGGGGCCTAAATCTTATTCTCCCACAGTCAAAGCCATCCAAGAATCATAGCCATATACTACATCTTGGCACATATCATATACAATATTTGTTCAAAACTTCACAGGCTTTGCTAACCATGGTTCAAGACTCCAACAACGTGACTGAAGGCTGCTCAAATTTGCGACTATAGAAATACACTATGAACTGTCATCGTTGTCATATCACTGATTACGATGTTGCCATAATTTTATCATACCCATCACTATCTTCTTCATCATTGTCATACTGCTATACAGTACTGAAGATTTCAAACTTCATGGTCATACATATTCTGCCATATGTCACTGTTCAGGTTAGGGCACCCACAGGTTTTGTTACAGCCCTAAGCACTCCAACAACTACCTAGAAGACTGTGGCTTCTCCTCCACAAGATGACACTCGGTTTCTGCTTTGAAAAGTACAGGGTTGCGACCAAGACTTCATTCAGAGATTAGTGTTGCTGCACACCCAGCTGCTCACAAAAATCCTTGCATACTTTAACTTCAATACATTTGCCTTCTTACAGTAGATTTCCAAAGCATTGTACTTAAGGCTCAAATATCAACCCAACAAGTCTGCCTTCACATAATGATTACGCTGCTCCAACGTCACTGATCATAGGTTTCGAATTCACCCTTTTATCCATGCATTTAAAACCAGCTCTGTCCATGGAGCTTCTTCAACAAATAATTGTTTATACGATGTGTTCCAGGCTATTATTCACTGAATAGTGATGTCGTTATTGATCCTTAAATCTGCATATTATTCTCTTTTGGAATCTGCAATTATACTCGGAATAAAATCCGCATCTTATTGACTTGCAACTATGCTCAGAATATCCACATTGATATTCCTGTCTGTAGTCTGCACTTAGCGTAATCTGCATTTGACCATACTTCGTCATACCTTTCTTCACCTTAGATGTATCTGGGTTATACGTGACCCGCATTTGTATCCCAGAAGAGTCCGCACTAGTTGTTATGTATATTCCGCACTGTATGTTATGTATTGTCCGCATTTGTTGTTACGTATAATCTGCATTGTATTGTCCGCATTCTACTTCAGGAGACCGCACTATATTTTGCAGTGTTACCACACTTCCTTGCAGAGATTGCAGCTTAGTTTACAATCTCCACCAAACATAGAACATAAGCGGTTGAAGTAGCCTTCCAAGTGCAGCCCTCACCAACAGCAGCATACGCTGCCATTCCTTGCATCCACGACACTTCTACGCAGGCTGAAGCAGCCTTTAATTGACTCGGCCCTCTAGGGAGCTGCCTCGGCCTCCCTTCACAGTAATTCGGTCCTCAAAAATATGCCTTTCAGACAAGGGCTCTTCAACAACTCCCCAAACTGTACATAAGCTTCCATACTAGACTGTTCAACTTAGCCTTTCTATACTCAGATAATCGAAACCAAAAGACAAATGCATAGCTTTGAAGGACTACATATTTCAGCCCTTGATTACACCTCAACTTGTGCATTGATTCTTGAAGAATCTTGGCCCTGGTTAGGGCTCTGTTAGATCAAGACAACCCTGAATTTCAGTCACTAATATACCTCAAAACCTATGCATAATCTTTATTCCAGGTCCTTCATTCCTTTGTTCTAGATTTAATCAATTGTGGCCTAACTTGAATGTCTTTTTAGGCTTTACGACTTACCCAAAACAGATACTCGGCCTAGAGAGAAGGGCTTCTCCAAGTCCTCACGTCCTCCAAACTGGCATCCTATACTGCTGCTATAGCAGCCTCCTTTCTAGAACCCGTTACAGAGATTCCTCACACATAAATAGCACAGAAACCTTATTCAAACATACCTTATTTGCTCGCTGTTTGGTCTGCTCCTCTGCTGTTGATTTCGGCTTGGTTAGGGCTAGTTACCATTCCATTCCATCTTTAAACTCTTGCTCAATAATCCTTCTAATATCTGTGGGTTTCATCACCTGTAGGGCTGCTCATATACGTTGAATATTTGAGCTATTTCTAGCTCTCTTTTTTGCCTAACAGACCTTAATTAGGGCTGCAGCTCTCCTTCAAAAATCTGTATAGAATGCAACCCTCCTAAGTAGAATTACCCACACACAAAAGTATGACAAAACATACTAGATCTCCCTTACAAAACTCGGCCCTCCTACATGGTTGTCTAGCCCTCAAAACATGGACCATTCTTCCTGTTATGACAACGGCTCCTTTTCAGCGCTTCAATCAGTCTGCGACAACCTATTTTGAGGGTTGTCTCACCTTAAACGAGCCTTCAAACAAACCCCACATCCTGCGACCCTCAGCAAGGTACTGCGGCTGTCCTATAGCAATTCGGTGCTCCTGAATTGACATCAAAACATGCCCTCTCACCCACACTGGTCCAGACTTCCTTGCTGCAGCCTAGAATAGAAAATACCTCTCTCCACCGAGCTCTTGTAAGGCAAGTGTTGCACACAATGGATCTTTCCCAATAGATCAGTGATTGCTTTCAACACAAATTGGGCTTTGTCTTCACCTTAGCTCTGATACCATGTTAAATTCTGAAGTTGTTCTATGCTTAGATGCAAATACACTTTCAACTTCTAGGGCTCAATAAAAGTAAGATGTAGATAGAACATACCGATAGATCGATGGAAGACAAGCCAATAAAAAACAGAGATAAAGAATGGTGGCGTTATGGCGATCGGCAGGATGCTTCAACCAGCAAAGACTTCATAAGGTCAGCCACCCACATATGTCACACAACCCCAAGACAACCCAGGCAAGAGTACTCCACAAAGACGCAGCACCAAGAACACAACTCCATCACCATCAAGAGACAAGAAAATGACTTCACACATTGTGTGTATAATGAACTCCAAGTCTCTCCAATATAGGCATCTTTGGGGGTGTGTGACACATCTCTTATGCATGTGGGATAAAATAGGCCGACCTTGTACAAGTGGTATAAATTCGAAATACATGTTCTGCTCATCCGATCAAGATGATCTTTAGATCGATCTTGCACCTCTCCAAAAGAGGAACCCAATTAAAATTCTGAGCATCACATCATGGAGTTTGGACCTAGTTTTCCAAAATTAACATCATTCTAACTCTTTCCTACTGCTATTGTCACTGCTTATTAGTGCCATTGGAGAGTCAAGCTGCAACCTGTACAATCTGTTGCTTAAAACTCCAATGTGTCTTACCTTCTTCCAACTTGAGTGTTTGACATATACTTTCTTCCCTACAAAGTGGATATAATACCTCTTATCCTATAACTGGGATAATGAAATCAGGTTCATACCCAATCCTGACACATGCAATGCATCTGTAGTGCTGGTGCTTGCTCCTGACTCCCTCTGAAAATCTGTGGTACCTCTCCCTACTAGAGTACATTTTGTTTTGTTTCCCATAGTAATCTGGAAGTCCATTTGCTTCTCTTTGTAGCTAGAGAAATATTCTCTAACCCCTGTAATATGAGTTGATGCTCCACTTTCTATATACCAGACACCCTGTGAAGCTGATCTTGACAAGCAAGCAAATTTGTCCTCCAACCTGGATGACAAATTTGAAGCCCCATGAGTGTCAATTTTGTCCATGGTCATACTGAAGAATTTACAGTGTGCTATTCCTCTTTCCACCAGACGCTGATTCTGCAATTCCAAATTGTTGCAAAACCCTCTGTGTCCAACCAAGGAGTTTGCTCTGCGAAAAATTATGAGCTGCAGTTGCTCCCTCTAACTGCTGGAATCACTCTCTTGGGAAATTCGATTTTTCTGCAACCTTGCAACTCGGCCTGCCTAACAAGGAATTGCGTTGCTCTAGAAAATTTCAACCTGCTGCTCCCTCTAAGCAGTGAAATTCTCTCTTCCGCTTCTGAGCTTCTTGACTGATCACTTATGCTCTGATACCATGTGAAAATTTCATCTATTGCAAGAACTAAAAATTATTCTTCTAATTGTAAATTTAATTATGTAGTTTATTTTCTACAACAAACAATGAAAAAATCACAACTGCAATTTTCACCATAAAAATACTGCGTAAAATAAACTACTGGAAACTGAGAAATTCTAACACACACAAGAATTTGACAGTTATTTTTGGACAATTGTCCCCCGAAAAACCTAATGTGGAAAGACCTGTGCAACAGATAAGGGTTTTATTATTATTCTTCAGGAGCAATTCTGAGTACAATAGATGCTCTACTAGCAATCTAATATGAGGAAAACACTGACAAAATTATTGTGAGAAGTTTCTCTCACCCCACAGCTAATTTCGGCCTCCGAAATTGCCTCCCTAGCCACACATTGAGTCTCCTGTGTCAACATCTGCGCAGAGCTTGCGCAAAACCTCTAGAGATTTTGGATTTCCTTTCACTGCCTCTTCTCGGGACTGGAATACTTCCTTCTGGAACACTACTAACCTCATCTACCACCTGCTACTCACCCTCTGATTCTATCTTCTTTGGTGAATCTATGCCACTAAGAAAATCGAATTGCTTGGGCAATTGAGTATCTGCTCTAGTTGGTTCTCCATCACCACATCGATCTCCTCTTATAATCCACTGTTGGAGCACCAACGACCAAAATTAAAACTTAATCAATGGATAGGATCATCTTTGGATCGATCAGTGTGAGTTTCTAGACTATTCTCACCTTATCTCAATTAATACTGATTAATTAACCATATTCCCGAAGTCTAGACTTAGGAAATATTTAAAAATCGGCTATGATCTAATTGAGACACTTCTAAGTGTAATTTCCAAAGACGATTTCTGGGTTTTGGAGATCTCATGTATGCTAGCGTCTCCACCAAATTTTGTGGCTCGAACACATCCGATGCTACAAAAACTAACACTCCTGTCACTTGATTTGGTTTCTTGTACATTATTTGTATGCTATTTATTTTACATACACTAATTGTGCCTTTGTTTTGCAGCCCGTTGGAGTATTGATAGCAAGAGACTTGAGGAAAACTATAACTATTTTCTTGTAGGACCTCTCAAGCCTTCAAAGTTGACTTTTCAGGAGGCCGTGGGCAATCTTGGACAACAACAAATTAGCTTGGCCATGGGCCTTTGGGCACTTGTAATTTTCAGATTTCAAGAGTTCATTGGCCATTGTGGTTGCCACTTCTTGGAAGGAGGCCTTGATTCCTATAGACTCCTATTTTGTAATTTTCCCTTCCATCTTTTGGGAAGCCCATTACGGGGCCTTCTACTCATTGTAATAAAGCTAATAAAAGATCTATTTTTCTTGTGGGTGCTTGGGTTTCACCCATGGCATCCCTTCTCTCCATTTAGGGAGAGAAACATGTGGGCGGATTAACTTTTGCATTTTCTTAGTTTCCATTTTAATTGCATGCTTAAAATTTACACAACCTCTCTCATCACATTAGATAAGTTTGCTACAATTCAACTTAAGGCTTTGCATTCTTTATTTTATATATTGCTTTGAGCTACAAGAACTTTACTTTGAGCAATCTACTCTTCACATGCAAACAATTCAATTTCTAGCAAACTTTAATTTTGTTTACTAATTCATTTCCATTTAGTGTAACAAATTGTTTCATGTGTACTTGGAATATCCTTCATTGGTGCAACTCTATTTCAAGTTATCTCATATATATGTTGCTTTGATGATCATTTAGCTCATGAGTAATTCATGTCATTATCTTGTCATTTGAGCATTTACTTTCAAGTACTATCTCCTTTATAGTTGCAATTGATGCTCATCTTGGTCTAACATTTGGTTTTGCTACTAGTTTCCATTTTATGCCTTGCATTTGAAGTTTTGCCTTTAAGTACAAGTTGGAATTTCACTTTGGAGCAACTTATTTCATTATATGCATGCATCTCAATTCATGTGTCAAAGTTTGCTTTAGTTAATTTCAGTATTCCACGGGGTTGCGTCCCCTAATGTCGGGTGCCCGCACCTCTCGCACCCCATGCACCTAGGACAAGGGGACGTGGAGAAACGTTTCCCCACGTCACCCTTTTGGGGAGACGCAGGGGGGATGTTTTCCCACTATGGGGCATGTGACTCCCCAAAAGGGGGACGCCCAGGCGTCCCCCCATTAATTTTGCTTGTAAACAATGATTTATGATAGGGGAAGCCTAATATTTGACCATGTTGCCCTACTAATGCTATGCAATACATGGTAATGTTAAATTCTTGAAGTGACATTCTCCTTTATCTTTCATTTTCATCTTTTTACTTAAATTTTTAACATTACAATGAAATGATTCAAGATGTTTGAGAGTGGTTCCGACCTCATTGGATTTCATATGGAGAAAGTAGAATTTTAGATCTCATTCAAAATCCAGTAGACTTAACAAATTTTCAAGAATTTAGGATTTGGGGGACTGCAATGTTTCCATTGGATTTTGTCATGTGTGTGGGGATGGAATTAGCATTTAATCAAGAGCACCAAGCCCTCTGTGTAACTTATAGTGACTCTGACTCGTCACTCTACTATTTTTAATTCTAGTCTTCAGATTTCAGTATCTACTATAGTCTATTTTGCTTAGTACTAATTAGATTCTAGAATGATGAGTGATGAAATTTAATTTTAAATCAATTTAGAATCTAGAATGATGAATGCTGAATTTAATTTTTAAATCAATGTAGATTCTAGAATGGTGAATAATGAATGATGAATATGGATTAGTGTATTTCATTATTTAATTCAATTATGTATGGATCAATAGATTTATGCTTTCATTATTGAATATGAATTTGATATATATATATATATATATATATATATATATATATATATATTAAAAAAGAAAAAAAATATCTTCCCTCACATTCCCCTGTCCCCCTTAAATTTTCCTAAAATTTGAGGGTACTCCCACACGCGTCCCCCTTTTGCGTCTCCCCGTCCCAGAGTCTCGGTGGAACAATGGTTAATTTGACAATTTGGTTCATGTTTGCCTCACTATAGGCTCATTTGTTATTTGCTCATCTATTTTAAAGTTATTTGCTCATTTTGCAAGCATATTATGCTTTGAAGCTTCTTCTCATTTCATTGCTTTAGTTGGTTGATCATTGATATATCATTCACTTACTTTGAGCAACTTACAATCTTATGTGCTTGTGAAGCTTATGTTCTTGTATCTTGTACAATTTTGAGCAATTATCTAAGTTATCTCATTGAGCATATTTCCATTTGTTTTGAAGCATTTCCTTTTTTGCAAAGCATTAGTAATCTTACTTGCATAACATATTAGGCATTTTAACATGGTTGCATTTTAACTTAATTTACCTCCAAGCATAAGCTTGGTCGAAAGACATCTCTTAGGGACCCTTTTCTTTCATCAACTTAATGGACATAGACCCGCTTATGTGGTTAACACGGTGACCTTGCAGTCTTTAGAGCCACAATTTTGGTAGTGCCAGAGGCATCGGGTGCGTTGAACAATCCAAGGGAGATATCGTTAATATCAAAGATGAAAAAATCGCTATTGGGATATTATCGCCGAGGGGAAAAAATCGGAAAAAATCGTAATTATCGGGAGAAAATCGGCACATACAAAAATATTTATTTTTTTTCAATTTTTTTAATATCTAAAGCATCTACAACATAAAATAAATGCATTGACACATAAATATGAAAAAAAAACTAATATATAAGATGTGTAATATCATGTCTAGTGCTACATCACACATAAAACTGAATCCTGTCCTGAATACTAAGTCCTGAGTCTCAACTCAACCTCAAAATATCAACAAAAAATATAATAATTTATCTCATATCATGAGTCATAATGTTATATACAAAGGAATGCACCAAATAACCTATACCACTGATTTCCTCTGCCCCCCTTGCGAGAAAATGTAACAACTTTCCCTCTAGACGAAGAAGTTGGCGGGGCTGGCAATGGACTCTGTTGTGCTCTAGATCCTGAAGCACTAGGAGCTAAAGGAGGTAGACCACGTCCTCTACCGGTAGCAGGGGTAGGTGGTGTCATATCCTCCTCCTATTGTTGCTCCTCCTCCTCCTATTGTTGCTCCTTCTCCTCCTCCTCATGAAACTCATCATTGATTCATCGCTACTAGAAATGGGATCATCAACAAGAGATACATAAACATCATCTAGCTCAAAGTCTTCAGACTTGGATTGCTCAACCTTAAAATGCTGTAGAAAAAGATTAACATGCCTAACCAGTTTTTTTCCTTTGAGTGAAGGGTACATTCTTATTAAGGCCACAGTAGGGGAGTTCAACAACCAATACCACCAACATCAACAAAGTTCAACAATCAATGCCACCAACATCAAGGTTCTTAAAGGAGTTCATACTCTTGATCAAATGCCAATCTCATACCCTTACACATAATAGAATCAAATGGAAACAATGCAAATCCCCAAACCATGAAACCCTGAAAACCATTAAGTCTGCTGAATTTTGAGTGAAATCTAAAATTTTAGTTTCTCCATATCAAATCCAATGAGGTCGAAACCACTCTTAAACATCCTGAGTCATTTCATGGTAATGTTAAAAATTTAAGTAAAAGGACTTTAAGAATTTAACATTACCATGAACTGCCAACAGGGTGTGTCAAGAAAATGAGAGGGCTGCAAAAATGACAAAAAAAAAAAATCAATTTTTGAACTTATAGGGTTGCTATTTGATGGGCCCACGATTTTTACCAAAATAATCGTGATTTTTTCGTAATTATCGCGATAATATCGCGCTAACGATAATTTCAAAAAATCGTCGAAATTATCGCCGATATAATCGGCAGCCCGAAAAAATCGCGATAATTTCAAAAAATCGCGATAAAATCGCGATTTTTTCATCTTTGGTTAATATAGCCTTGGTTGTCTTTCCATGGACCCCTTCCACAACTTACATAAGAGACTTGTTACAAAACAGTTGAAAGATTGGTTACACCGAGACTATGCATTTAGATTAAAATTAACCAAGATAATTGCATTTAATCTTAGTTTAAGTGCATTTCATGCTAACACATTTTACTATTTTTCTTGCAAATTATTCATGTACTTGTCATTAATGAAAATGTTTTGAATTGATTGTCTTATTTAGGAAAATATCATCTTGTTCATTTTTGCAAAGTAGAGTTTTAACTAGTTCCTTTGCAAGTCATTCTATATTGCTTCCTTACATGCTTTGGATTTGTGAATGATTATATATTTTGAAAGCATGTCTTAAAAGCAAATTTTATATCTTGCCTGTGATATCATTGTTGATTTGGGGTAGCATCGAATGTGCTCTAAGTCTCAAACTTTGTGGAGAGGCTTAGATACATGTATTCAATATAACCTGTAAATTGTTTGGGGAAATTCCACCCAGATTGTATTTTATTAAGAAAATTAATTATTTTAAAGTGACCCTAAGTCTAAACTTAGGAAAATAAAATAATTAAAATGAATTAATAGAATATGGGTGTGAATATTCTAGAAAAAGCAGATCAAGTCAAAATGTAATCTTAGCCGTTGATTGGAGATCTAATCTCGGCTGTTGAAGTCTCAACGAGAAGACTATAAAGAAGGCTTGAGGGTCATTTGAAAAACACACTGAGAGGATCAAATGATCGAATTTTCTGAAGTGAGCAGTGTTCAGAGGAAAACTTTGATCGAGAGATTCTCACGAAGAGAGGGGCAGAGACAGTTTCGAAAGAGAGATATTTCTCGGTCAGAGAATCATTAGCAGAGAAGGGCAAAGAGAGATCTAGCAACTCCAACGTAGAACCAGAGAGGCTGACGCAGAGCCACGTAGGGCTACGCAGAGGGCAAAGAGGAAATTCGATGATTTTGCTGAAGAATCGATTTTAGAAGCCGGAAGCCAGGGTGTGAGTCTAGGAGACAGAGATCGAAGATTCTGGGGATCAATTCGATCCACAAACTAAGTGACGCAGTGCCCAGAAGGGTTGACGCTAGGACTGCGCAGAGCTCGTCAGAGGCATCTCATTCAGTGGCCGGAATCCGCTGGGATTTCGAGTGATAGTGTGAGGCAACCTCACTAATATTTCTGTCAGCGATATTCTCTGTAACAAAATTGTCCGGAGAGACATTCAGAGATGTATTCAGAAATTAATGCTGCTTAATAATAAAACTCTCAGATCTGCGGCACCGATTTTCCCGCATTGGGTTTTTCCGGGGATGTTTGTCCAAAACCAACGATGTCCCGTGTGATATTATTTTCTTTTGCTCAGTTTCTTGTTTCAGCATATTAATTTAATTAAGTGAAGGTTGCTTCAATTTCAGTATTTACAGAAGAAATTCGTAAATGACTTCTTAATGTAATTTACAAGTAGGTGAAGTAAATTCAATTGGCTGCAGTAAGATTCCGAACTTGGAACTTTCACATGGTATCACGTGTTGCAGGTGAAACAAGAAGAGCAGATCTAGCACTGAGCAAGAGGCTGAATAGCTGCAGAAGGTAGCAGTTCAAATCCCCAGAGGGATTGCGCAGTCTAGGCTAGGAGGGCTAAATTTCGAGGAAAGTCTCTCTCTGAGTGAGTCGACAGAGAGGAATTTGAAAATTTATTAATCTTAAGAAACCCTACTGCTAACCATTGATTTACTTCTCCTACTTGATTATTTACACGAGTTATTAATCTGAAATTCAGAAAACCAATGTTGCACGAAGTGGGGACGTTTTTTGGAAGCAGATATGCGGAAGCGTCATTTCCCAAAAATCTAGGAAGCGCAGCGTCTTGGAAGTGTTTACTATATATATATATATATATATTTGCACTTATATTAAAAAAAACATCCAAAATACCAAATTATTGTAGAAGATATGAAAACATGCATATTTGTATACAAATCAAGATAGATATGGCATCCATTGTACATCAATGGTTAATTATTCAAGCATCAACCATCTAGAACCTAGATTCTTCTCCTCTTGTCTCGCCTTTGCCTCTACCTCGATTGTCCAGGGATATTAGTCAACATTTCCCAATTTTAATCAAACTACCTAATCCAAGCCTTAAAATATGGTGCAAAAAGCTTAACATGCTTGATCAATGATTTTGACTTGATTGAAAGGTAATTTTTTGCTAAAGCCATGACAAAGGAGTTCAACAATTAACACCACCAACACTAGGGTACATGAGCACATAGAGGGCTTGGTGCTGTTGATTAAATGCCAATCACATACCCTCATACTTGATATAATCTAATGAAAAACCACTATCTCATTGATCCTGAATTCCTGAAAACTGTTAAGTCTGTTGAATTTTGAATAGGATATGAAATTCTATTTTCTCCATATGAAGCCCGATGAGACTAGAACCACTCTCAAACATCTTGAGCCATTTCATGGTAATGTTAAAAATTTAAGTAAAAGGATGAAAATGAAAGATAAAGGAGAATGTCTCTTTTACTTTAAAAAGTTAACATTACCATGAGGGAGCATCTAGGAAGCATCTAAGGAGCATCAAGGGAGCACCTTGGGAGTGTCTGGGAAGCCCCAACCCACTTAAGTCAAAGAATTTTTTTTTTTTAATTTAGAACCTCGCGGAACCGCCCATCTCCCTCTGGAGCCACTGGCAATCTGCGCGGATCCGTGCCCGAACCTCCACAGATCCTTTTCCAGATTCGCGGATCGTGAATCTGGAACCGCGGATCGTGCTTGCATGGTTCCAGATTTCCAGGAAACGCCTCAAAACCGCGGAACCGCAGATCTGATTCGGATTCGCGGTTCCGTTGGAGGATCGTCGAAGGATCGGTACAGGATGCGGCTCCGACCTTGGATCCTTTGGGAGGGGGGGCGAAGGATCGTGCAACACTGGCCTACACATACATATCATTTACTGAATAGCACACTCATATGACAAAGTGACAGATTTTTTGGACAAATGTCCCCGAAAAAACCCAATGCAGGAAAATCGGTGCAACTAGCTTTGGAGGATTTTATTATTAAGTAGATTCTGAATACAACAATTTCTAAGCACCAGACATGGTTGGCCCTACAGAGAAATTCAAGACAACAATACCTCTTTCTCTTGGAGATAGAAAATATGGCTGATTCACACCCTCAAACGAGATTTATAGAACTCGAGCCCTTTTTGGCCCACCGGAAACCCCAGCGCTGCTCCTCAGCCCTCCTGAAGGGCTTACGCTGCCCTTGTGCTACCCTAACTGGGCCTGCGTCAGCCTCTGCGCTGCTCTGGAAGGCCTGCGTCACCCCTGAAGGGCTTACGCTGCCCCTGTGCTGCCCTAACTGGGCCTGCATCAGCCCTGTGTGGCTCCTACTACCTCTGCGCTGCCCTTGACTGGGCTTTGGTTGGACTGCGTGACACCTGGCTGCCTCTGCGCTGTTGGATATGCTGCCTCTCTTCTTTTGTTGTATTCTTAGCTTGGTATTAGATCACCCCCTTGCCAATACTGCGCCTCGCTGCACTTAAACTCTTTTTGAAATTCTTAGCAAACCATGCCCTAGAATTTCAGCTTAGCTTCAGTGCTCCACCAATGTGTGTGTTCTCCAACTGACCCCAAGCCCCTCTCTTATACTTTTCTCATTGGCAAACCAACGACCGTGATCTAATCTCTAATCAGCGGCTAAGATTAGAAGCTGCTTGATCTGCATCACTTAAGTCATTCTCATCACATGTTTAATTTAATTCACTTTAATCTTTTGATTTTGCTAAGTTAGACTTAGGGTCCTTAGTTAAAAAGATTAATTATTTGAATAACTCTTAAACCTGATGGAATTCTTCCAAACACTTTCTGCGTCTTGGAGAGCTCATGTACTCCAGCTCCACAAAATTTGGGAACTAGAGCACATCTGATGCTACCCCAAAATCTCAACAAGGAAGGGCTTCCAAATCGAGATTTTGCCGAGCCGGAGGGAGCAACACAGAGCCTCAGCGTAGAGCTGGTGGGACGCAGTTTTCTGTAGACATAATTTGTTTTGCTGGGCAAAAAGACGTCAGAAGAGAGAGAAGTAGAAAAGTGAGGGAGTTTTCTTCCTCAGAGAGTTCCTAGCTAGGGAATTCTATTTTTTTGAGATCTGAGCAACAGATCTGTGTGGCTGATTTACCATCTCCAGCAAGGAGTGCGTAAGCCAGTCTAGCGCTGTGCAGAGAAGGAGAGGGAGCAGATTCGACATTTTCTTGATGGCCATGGCAGCTCACGGGCTTAGAGATCATGATCGGTTGGAGGGAGCCTCCAACTATGTAATCTGGAAGGCGCGAATTTCATGGCTTCTAGATGAATACGATCTCAAGCTTTTCATGACGAGTACGGTACGTGTGCCTGCAGATCCGGATTTGCTGAAGAAGTACATGGTTGATATGGCGAAGGCTAAGAGGCTGCTCCTTGATGGAATCAAGGATCCCATAGTGTCCCACATAGCTAGCAAGGACACAACTAGACAGATGTGGGTAGCCTTAGCGTCTCTATACGAAGGATCTTCCGAACAACGGAAAATGTAGTTAGAGCGGAAACTGAGGATGATTCAGATGCAAAAGGGGGAGCGTATTATTCCATTCCTGTTATGCTTTAGGAAATTCATGATCATCTAGCAGCCGTGGGGTCCACACCTCAGCCTAAACATACGTAAATCCTACTGGAATTATCTGATTTGTATTACCTACTTGTTTTCTTCATTTAATAAGTTATTTACGGAATTATTCAGTAAATTCTAATACAAATACATTGCAGCCTACACCAATATACATATCAAGAACTAAAAAATAAATGAAGCAATCACACAAAGGACACTTATTTTTGGACAATTGTCCCTGGAAAAACCCAATGCGGGAAAACTGGTGCAGCAGATCTGAGGGTTTGTATTACTAAGCAACATTATTCTGTGTACAACTAGGGTGCCAAATTTGGCTCACCCAATAGAGAAAATCCTTGACGGATAGATAAAATAGTGAGTTTTACCTCACACTACAAGTCCTGGATGATCCAAGATTGAATTGGTGAAACCCCAGCTCCCTTTGCGCTGCCTCTGCCCAATAGATGCGTAGGCCTACGTGGGGATGGCTGAAGTCTACGTCACCTTCTCTTTGTGCTGATTTTCCTCTTAGAAAATCGAATTTCAGCCCTCCTGGCTCGGAAACCCCGATCTCCAGCTAAATCTCAGACTGTCTCTTGGAAGCTCTGCGCTGCCCTTGCGTGAGCCCTGCGTGGGCCTGGGTCACCCTCTCTGGGGACTGCGTCACCTCTCCTGGTGGTTGCGTTGCTTTCTCTGCAGTCTCTGTTGCCCTTTCTTTGCTATGCACTCCTGGTCCTCTAACCAATAACTGCTTTTGCCCCTTGCTGCAATTGAATCA
Source organism: Pinus albicaulis (assembly GCA_034641835.2). Classification (NCBI taxonomy): domain Eukaryota; kingdom Viridiplantae; phylum Streptophyta; class Pinopsida; order Pinales; family Pinaceae; genus Pinus; species Pinus albicaulis. The sequence goes on along the minus strand of CM076580.1, from coordinate 302,028,322 downwards.
CTTAGATCTTATCTTCGTCCGAGCATTGCTTCGTCAGAAGAATTAGATCTCTAGATTCATCCACTGTGTGTGTATTCCAACTGACACTCAGTCCTTCCTTTATACTTTCCCTGTTGATGAATCAACGACTGTCATCTAATCCTTAATCAACGACTAGATTAAATTAGACTTGATCCTCGTACCACTTAGAAGCTTCTCACCCACATGTTAAATTAATTCACTTTAATTATTTTAATTCACTTATTTTTAACTTAGGCTCTATTAAAATAATTAATTATTTGAATAACTTCCATTCCAGGTGGAATTTCTCCAAACGATTTTTGGGTCTTGGAGATCTCATGTGTTCTAGCCCCTCCACAAAATTTTGGAGCTAGAACACATCCGATGCTACCCAAAAATCAACACTCCCTCTTAGCGAGGAATGTGCTCTAACAATACTTCTGACCAAAAGCATCACCCTGATCCACGACATTTGTCCTTTGCGTTGCTGATGCTCGGCCTGTTGCCCTTCATCCACTGCGCTGCTGCAATTTGTACTACTGCCCATGACTCTGCCATTGTCACTACTGCATCTGTACTGCAACTCCCTTTCAAAATGCTGCATCATGCTGCCCATAGTATTGCCACTGCTAACTGTTGCACTGCAACTCAGTTGTTGAGAGTTGAGCAACTGAAAAACATCCCAAATACTGACATACTGGTCAGCTTGGACGCACCTTGATGTTGAAGCTTCCTTTGCTGCTACTTTACGCTGATCCTCTGATGCTATTGTACTAATGCTGCTGTACACTGTGTAAGCACTGCTCTGCACCACTGTGCACTGCGCTGCTGCTGCTACGCTAGTGTTGCCTCTGCTCTGCGCTGTTGCTGCTATGTTGGTGCTGCCTTTGCTCTGCGTTGCTTCAGACTTTTGCGCTCTAGCTCTGCCACTGTCGCTCCATCATCCCTCGCACCAAATGACACTCGTCATTCTGCTACTGTCATTAAGGGCTCCCGTAGCCGTATGTGATCCAAGAGTTTGGACACCTCAAGGGTCTTGCGCCTTCAGAACTATAGCTGATCTTGTTGAGATTTTGGGGTAGCATATGGTGTGCTCTAGCTCCGAAACTTTGTGGAGGGGCTAAGACACACGAGATCTCCAAGACCCAGAAAGCGTTTGGAGAAATTTCATCCGGTGTAATAGTTATTCAAATAATTAAATTTTTTAATGGGGACCCTAAGTCTAACTTAGGGAAATTGAAAAGTGAATTAAATTACACATGTGATGAAATGTTCTAAGTGATGTGGATCAAGATTTCTTTTAATCTCAGCCGTTGATAAGAGATTAGATCACGGCCATTGGTTTCCCAACGAGAAAAGTATAAAGGAAGGGCTTGGGGTCGGTTGGAGGAAACGCACACACACATTGTAGAGCACTGAAGCTAAGTCGAATTTTTGGGGCGGGGTTTGCTGAGGAATTCAAAGTGAGTTTGCAGTGCAGTGAGGGCAGAGATCGGCAAGGGATGATCTAATCTGATGTTGAGAATACAACAACAAAGAGGTAACATTGTACTAGGGCATCACACAGGCCAGCAGGAGGGACGCAACCTTGCCAAGCTGATGCAGAGGCCACGCAGAGGCAACGCGAAGCCTTCCAGAGTGACGCAGGGGCAACCTGCATTGTGCAGAGGCTATGGTGGACTAGAGGGCTGATGCAGAGGCTGGGGAAGACTGCCCTGAGGGTTCTAGTGGGCCAGAAAGGGTTCGTTATCTGTAAATCCCGATTAAGGGTGTGATTTAGCCATATTTTGTCTCCAAGTGAAAGGTACAATTGCCGTTTAATTTCTTTGTAGGGCATATCGTTTCTGGTGCCCAGATTGTTGTATTCAGATTCTGCATAATAATAAAATCCTCTAGAGCTGCTGCACCAGTTTTCCCACATTGAGTTTTTCCGGGGACATTTTTTCGAAAAATCTGTGTAATTTTGTCACATGTGCGTGCTGTTCAGTAAATGATCTGTAAATGTGTAGGTTGTAGTTTGTATTTTCTTTAATGTTTTTATGAATACTTCAGGTTAATAACTTGTTAATTAATCATACAAGTAGGCGAAGTAGATCAAGATACTGTAGTAGGGTTTTTGTTTTGAAACTTTCACAGATCTACAGCTCCATATTGCCCCACTTCTTAGGTGCATGAGCACTCATGGCGCATCCATCATCATCATCCTCATTAGCCTGAGTTGGAGCATCCTTAGAGTCAGATTCCTCCTTGCCCTTCTACTTTAGAGGGCACTGCATGGGGAAATGTCCTAGTTCCCCACATCTGAAGCATCTGACCTTCGAGAGGTCCTTCTTCCTTCTCTACTACCCTTGCTGTCCCTTAGATGCGAGAGCCACATCTTCCTCTTCCTCCTTGACTTTGATCCCTTTGCTGCTGCTTCCTGCCTTGGTCCACTCTTTGATCTCGTCTTGTGGAAGAGCTTCCCACATCTCTTCCCAGCTTGGAAAAGCAGCCCTGCGCAAAATACCTTGGACAAAAGTCTCACAGTCTTCAGTGACTACATTTAGGGCAGTCCTGACCATAAGTCCAGCATCTTGTGTAGCCCCTACAGAAGCTTGCTGATCTCGGATCCCTTGCAATTTAATGAGGAAGGGATTGATCTGTTCTCCCTTCTACGTCTGAAATAGTCTCAGCTGGTTCTCAAGCAACATCTTTCGCTGGACGGAAGATCCATGGTACATAGTGGTCAAGGCCTCCCACATTTCCTTTGCTATGTTCTTCTCAGCAATATGTGGGATCACATGATCCTTGACTTCGTCCATCATCATGCGTTTTGCTTTTGCTTGAGCCTCCTCGTACTTCTTGAGAGGATCAACATCAACCAAAACAACAATAGTGTTCACGGCATGATCCTTGATGCACGTTCATCCAAAACTGCCAGGATTCCGGCCTCCCAGATGACAAAGTTGGATGCTCCATCCAACCTATCCTGATCTATCAGTCCATTCACGACCATCTCTGCTAAACTAAGTGTTGAACAAGTCTCTTTCTCCCTCTTCCGCTGCTGCCCCAACAAAACTCGGATGTGGATTTCTTTGGCGATGGAAACCCTCTAAGGAACAAGCTCCCTCTGAATTTTGATTTCCTTCACAGAAATCCTTCTGCCAACAGATGTTGAAACACTCCTCTCTGGTCTTGCTTTGCTGCTGCTTAGCACTAGATATAGACTTCTTGGCAAAAAATCTTTTGAGGAATTGCTTCCCTCTACTTTGCTGCTGCCCCACTAGACACTATTCTGCACCAATAGAATCAGTGCCCCACCAACAACTCCAGAAAGAAACTGTACGGCACCTCTCGCCATAGAAAACCAGAAATTTGAGTTCAATAGCCTTTGCGTTGACCCAGTGTAATATTCCTAATTAGCACCACTAATTGGAATATTTGATTTTTGTATAGTTTTGCCGACTATAGTTTATTAATAAATAAAAGTGAGAAAAGGGGTCTAACTCACTTAAATAAAATAAAGTGTTTCCTTAATAGATGCAACGTTGTAACTTAAGGGGGGAGCCAAGGGGGGCCACACACCACGTGGAGGAGCCAATGAGAGAGAGGATGTTAGTTTTGGAGGGAAACCAATGCTATAAAAGGTGGAGGAGCCTCCTCATTTGGGCATTGTTGTTGTTGATGATATTTGAGTTAGACTTCTGTCTACTTGAGCACGCTGGCTGTTTAGTCGGTCTGCAGCACTGTTTAGTGCGACTGAGTGTCTCCGGTCGGAGATCTCACCCTTGGCCCCGGGGGACTTCGAGTGCCTGCTCGGGCAAGGTATTTCTTCAGTCTTTAGCAGGTGATTTGGTTGGGTATTTTGTTGAGGAGCTGAGCTTCATTGGGTGACTGCGCAGTCTTTGGAGGGAGGACGCAGTTTGAGTTGGAGCTACTCAGTGGTGGGGATTTTTGCCGGAGATTCAGTGCTATTTCGGTGTGGAGGTTCAGTATTTATCAGTTGGAGGATTTCCTGAGGAGTTTGTGGCTTCATCTCAGCATATTTCGTTTGGCATCTGCGCTGGGCCTGGAGGGACAGCGCTTTTCCTTGAGGAGGGTTTTTGGGGTGATTTTCGGAGGTGGTCCATTTTGTCTATGATTTCTGGGTTTTGTCCGGAGCAGCGAGTACAGGTGATCTATAGATTTTCAGCTCATTCCGGCGAGGGGATCAGCCTCTAGTTCCAGTTCATTCCAGGAGCAGCAGTTTACGGCAGTTTCTTCCAGCAGCTGGGACGCAGTTTCTGTAGCAGCCATTTCCTGTTTCTGAGAGGGTTCTTCACTTGCCTTGTGCAAGGATAGGTGCTCTTATTCTGATTATCCATTGTACCCATTTATATTCTCAGATTAATAAAATGGCTTAGCATTCCTGGCATTTTATGTGTACTTGCTTTGTATTCTATTTCCGACATTTTTCTATATAGTTGTATGCTTGTATTGCTGTCCATTTCCTATTCGGAATATTACAGTGGTATCAGAGCATAATTCTGGCTCAGCCTGTGGTCTATGACATTGGGAGAGAGATCATACAGAGGTTTGCTGGAATTTTGGAGAGCAATAGCAGTTATAGTACCAAAAACGAAATTGGAAAAAAAGGGCCAAAATATAAATGGTCAAATTTTGAAGGTTGGAATTAGAAGAAACGTTTTCTGGGTTTTTCTGGGTTTTGGGCAAGGATCACCTTCCCAAATTCCTAGAATTTTCTGAGCAGTTTCCAGTGGGTAAATCGGAGGTCGAAGTTAAGCAGTAGTATGGTTTTGAAGCAGCAGTGCCATTTCATGGGGAGCCTGTAGACACATAGCAGAAAGAGCCGATGGCAGGTGATGATGATGAGAGGAGATTTAGAGAGGCGCTCCTCCAACACATGCAGGATGTGTCACAGAGACTCACTGCGCTGGAGGTTAGGCAGCGGGAAACCCCAAGGGGATTTCGGATTGGTGAGGGATCAGGCACATCCCACCATTTACCGGAGCATGATGCCACTCAGCATATGGCATCACATACACCCACACGTCCTACCATGCCCACTTTTCTGGATGAAGACATAGGGGCAGGAGCACAGCGGGAGCCGGAGACTGACCCTGACCAGATGGACGCCTACATTGCAGAGTACCTGGCACGTGGGCCGGCGATCAGAGATCTTATCTCATTCAGAGATTATGTTCAGCTCCAGCGTGATAGTAGCCCTCACAACTTTCACAGAGGGAACAGGCGCTCACATGATGGGGGCTTACAGCGCACAGTGGACAGATTCCATCTACCGACATTTGACGGGTCATCCAGGCGCTCAGAAAAAGCTTGGGTGGACAAGTTGGATACCCCTTTCCAGCTTGACCGAGCATCGGAGAGGGAAACCATTAAAATGGTTACCTCGCACTTGGAGGATGAGGGAACACAGGGTTGCAGGGAGTCCGAGGTTACACCTAGTGTGACACAGGATTCACCCTCATTGAAGACCTCCTCGGCCGGGTTGGTTGATGTGGTAGTGGAGAAGGTAGAGCCTACCCCAGTCGAGCCATCCATTGAGTTGATGACCGGAGTCGCGTCCGAATCTTTGGGTGGTAGCAGCACACAGATGGGTGCAGTGTCAGGAGATGTATCCCCATTCGATGAGGCACTAGGAGATACAGAGGTATCGGATGATGGTCGCAGGCAGCGGTATCGTCGACTTCGAGCAGACCTTCGAGTTTTGAAAGGGAAGGCCACATCAGTTCGGGAGGCCATTTTGTTGCAGGACATGGAGCTGGAGGGCATGAGAGTGGCTTGTGCCGAGTCGGCCGCCAAGTTGGCCCGCATTGGGGAACAACTGGATTCCCTGATGGTACAACCCGAGGGCACATTGCAGCGTCAGATCATTCCCCTTCAGGCATGCATGGATGGGACTAGCAGTGTTGTTGGGTCATCTCTTCCCATTGGAGAGAGAGAGGCAGAGCCACCTAGTCAGATCTCATATGTTGACTTGGATAGCGGTATGAGACGATCAAAGTTGCATAGGGTACAGCATCCACATGTTGAGGTTGGATGGAGAGAGATTTTGAGTTGGTACTCGGTGGAGTGGGCTATGGAGATGGTGATGGATCCGAGTGTAGCTCAGCAGGAGTTTCTATGCATGGGGATTACAGGAACCCCAGATTGGCATTGGGATCCAGGTGGGATCACCTATCATTTCCTAGGCAGGTTGGTTGCCTGTGTCTTGGAGGGTACAGTTGGCCAAGCAGTAGAGCATGTGCATGCGCTAGGGGAGTTTGGGTCAGCTCCAGTGGCCAACCAGTTTATGGGCAGACTTCCTAGGTTGTTTTGGTATGACACTCGTACACGGGATCACGGGGTGGTCAACATTCCTTGGCAGGAGTTTGTCGGAGGAAGTGGCATTGGCAGGCCACCAAATGGCGCCTTGTATGGGGCCAAGGATTCTTCACCTTTGTGTGGGGCACAGAGGACGCAGCGGAGCCGAGCAGTGGTGATAACACTACTGACCCATAGGGAGATTCACTTCTCGGACCCCTCGAGGAGGATTTGCAGTGATGATCCATTTGTCGGCGGGTATAGTGATGCGACGGTGGACATGACGATACCGATTGGTGGTAGTCCGATATGTAGAGGCACAGCTCTGGGACATCACATCCATGGATGTGTGGGAGCCTCTAGCTTAGCATTCCTGGCATTTTATGTGTACTTGCTTTATATTCTGTTTCCGACATTTTTTCTATATAGTTGTATGCTTGTATTGTTGTCTATTTCCTATTCGAGATATTACACCT
>CM076580.1:301991149-302021443 GCA_034641835.2 Pinus albicaulis | reverse complement strand
GATTCGACAATTCTCCTGCGTTGGACCCAAAGAAGCACCACGCTGCCTTCTGCAGCTACATCGTCACCCTAGCAGCTTGATGCAGGTTCTGCGTGAGCCTTCCCAAGTGACTGTGTCACCCTTCATCTGCCTCTCCGGCCTAGGGTTGCGTTGTCTCTAGGGACAACTGCTTTCCCGCTGCAGACATTCTTTTTTCCTTTCACTGTTGGCTTCAGTCCTCCTTGATCTCCAATCGCTCTGATACCATGTGAAAATTTCTGAATCTAAACATACAAAAATCCTACTGCAATTATCTTATTTGTATTACCTACTTGTTTTCTTCATTTAACAAGTTATTTACAGAATTATTCAATAATTTCTAATACAAATACATTGTAGTCTCACCAATATACAGATCAAGAACTGAAAAATAAATGAAGCAATCACACAAAGGACACTTATTTTTGGACAATTGTCCCCGGAAAAACCCAATGCGGGAAAACCGGTGCAGCAGATCTAAGGGTTTATATTATTAAGCAGCAATATTCTGAGTACAACTAGGGTGCCAAATCCAGCTCACCCAACAAAGAAAATTCTTGGCAAACAGATAAAATAGTGAGTTTTACCTTACACTGCAAGTCTTGGCTAATCCAAGATCAAACTGGCGAAATGTTAATTTTAGATAACCATGGTATGTTCTATGCGTAATGTAGTTTACTTCAATCTTTCTTATAGGCCCAAATCAAATTAGCAATCACATAAACATGAAAATAAAAGCTGATAGAACATAATAATAGATCGAAAGAAGACAAGCCAATATAATAAATCAGAATTTGTAATTCGTCTTGTCCATCAAAGATAGAGAGAAATGTTTGTTACAACAGTCAACGGGATGCCCTAGCCAGCAAAGACTTTTATTCGTCAAACCAACTCTTCCAACCTCCAAGTAGGTTCAGTCAAACTAGGTCAAACTCGACCTTTCTTCAGTGTTACACACAACCCACAAAACAACCCTCAAAACCAATCAATGCAAGTCAATTTCATGCGGTCAAAGACAGTGAACGTTGTAGTCAAAGTCAACGTATTTCCTCGATTTCTGTGCCCTCCAATGCGGCCTTCCAAAATTGGAATTTCTGGGCTGTCCAGATTTGCCTTAACGAGTCCGAAAAATTCAGCAGCCTTTTTCACACGTGGGAGAGAGAGAGAAGCCTCTGAAGGCTTGTACGAACCAATCAGAAGGGGAAGAATGTGTGTGATGAGATGATGAATGAGCATCAAGTCTCTCCAATTTATATCCATCAATGAGAGTGTGTAACACATCTTTTGGGGCTTGTGAGCCTAAATTACAATTCTGGCCGACCCTGACAAATTTGCATGTGTGGAAAATAAATTTAAAATATAAGTTCTGCTCATCCAAACAAGATGGTCTTTAGATCAATCTTGCACCTCTCTGAACGAGGAATCCAACAAAAATATCATCATCATCATATGAGTAATGCAACATGAAGTTTGGACCTAGTTGTCCAAAATTAATACTCCCTCCCAACTAGGGAGAACTCCATCTGTCCACCTGTTCCATCCTGACATACAGTACCATAGTGTACTATCATATATTATCTTGCAATCCTGTGTCAAACTGTTGTAACTGCTTTGCTGGCTCCTCTGCACAACGAGAGTGAGTCACAAAGACATCACACTCTGCTGACTTAAAGTCAGCTTAGAGGTTAAAACCTCAATTAGACTCAAGAGAGTCACATACTGACCCGAAGTCAGTTTAAAGGTAAGAACCTCATCCAGACTTGATCCCAGATCAAGTTGTTGGACACATCCCATCCTAGACATAAAGAGTACGACAATCCCTGATGCGTCCATCGATCATGCTATCGGTCTCTATCCACATTTCCCACCTCATTGGCCAAGTGAGAGGTACTTCCCATGAGTCCGAAACTCCATGGGTAGGATGCATGTGGGGCATAGATCAAAGAGAGGGTGAACTAGCTTAATATCAGAACTGTGGGGAAGAAACACACCAACAAGGTTCGCAGAACCTAGCCCTGTGGTTTCTTATAGCTCCAAGAAGCTATCCCCAAGCCCCCTGGAGCTCTTAGACCTCATAGTCCAACTTAGGCGGGACCCTCAAAATAGGGTCTATCCACGATACCAAGCTTCTCACAGAAGGTTAAGAATTTGACCTTCCCCAAGGGCTTCGTGAAAAAATCTGCGACCTGCTCATCAGTCCCAATGTGATGGAGCCTTAAGGCGCCTCACTGTACCATGTCCTAGACAAAGTGGTACCTAATATTAATATGCTTGGATCGATCGTGGAACACAGGATTCTCAGAAAGTCGAATCCCACTTTGGTTATCACAAAGGATAACGATCGTATTCAACACATGGCCAATTAACTCACTGAAGAGCTTTCTCAACCAAACAGCTTCACAACAGGCCATACTCGCTGCAATGTATTCAGCCTCAGCGATGCTCAAAGAAACCGATTTCTGCTTCATGCTCATCCAAGATATCGAAGCAAAACCAAGAGTGAAGCAACATCCAGATGTGCTCTTACGATCCACCACACTGCTTGCCCAATCGGCATCGGTATATCCATGGAGCATCATACTCTCGACAGTGTATCTCAGCCCATGGTTGATTGTGCCTTGAAGATATCTCAAGAGATTCTTGGCACCAATCCAGTGGATGTGATGAGGCTCGACCATGTATTGACTCAATGTGTTCACTGCAAAACATATGTCTGGACGTGAGTTCACTAAGAACAACAAGGCCCCCACGAGTTGACGATACTCGGTGGGATTTCCCAACTTGGGCCCAGTAGCACTTCCACACAACTTCTTAAAGTTGAGTTCCATTGAAGTAGTGATGGACTTGCAATCTATCATTCCAAATCTCTCCAGCTGCTTCATGACATATTTTCCTTGAGAAAGGAAAATCTCACCTGGCTTTTGCCAGACCTCCAAGCCTAGGAAATAGTGCATCAGTCCTAGGTCCTTCATCTCGAACTCATAAGCTAGCTCCCTCTTACATTGATGAATGAGAGGGTCAGCACCTGTCAGGAACAGATCGTCCACATAGAAACCAGAATGAGAGGCCTTTCTTTATCAACCTTAAAATAAAGGTTTGAATCAACATCACTTCGAGTGAAGCCCAACTTCATCAAGTAGCTATCGATCCTCTCATACCAAGCCCTGGGGGCTTGCTTCAACCCATAGAGGGCTTTCTTCAACCTGCATACATATGTGTCTCTATCTTGGACTTCAAACCCTAGAGGTTTTTCCACATATACCTCTTCCTTGATTGAGCTATGTAGAAATGCAGTCTTCACATCCATCTGATGGAGACTCCATCCTTGCATTGCAGCAAGGGCAATGATTGATCGAATGGTGGTATAGCGGGCAACAGATGCAAATATATCATCATAATCTATGCCTTCCTTTTGAGAGAAGCCTTAGGCAACAAATCTTGCCTTGTACTTTTCAACACTTCCATCTGCTCCATGCTTGATCTTGTAGAGCCATTTCGAGGTGACAATAGATTTGTCCTTCGGTCTAGGGACCATATCCCAGACATCATTCTTCATGATTGATTCATATTCCTCGTGCATATCATCCTTCCAAACTTGATGCTTTACGGCTTCTTCAAAAGTTCCAGGCTCAGATTGTATAATAGTACTCATGACCAACGTTGCACGAAGCGGAGACGTTTTCTGGAAGCAAGGACGTGGAAGCGTCATGTTCCAAAAATTTAGGAGGCGAAGCGTTTCGGAAGCGTCTAATATATATATATATATATTTTATTTGCATTTATATTCAAAACAACAATCCCAAATACCATATTAGTTGTAGAAGACATGAAAACATGCATATTTTTACATAGCTCAAGATAGATATGACATCCATGATTCCATTTTACATCAATAATTAATTATTCGAGCATCAGGAATCTAGAATCTAGATTCTAGATCCTAGCAATTACAAACATACATCAAATAATTAAGCATGATAAAACATTTAAGCATACTATAAAACATAAATGATAAAAGCATACTATAAATTTTAAAACATAAAACATTTAAAAATTAAGCATACTATAAAACATAAATGATAAACACAAAACATTTAACCATATTATAAAACATAAAGCATATTATAAGTGAGCAACTATCAACATTAGTCATGTCCAAAATTCAAACAATAATGTTTACAAAATAGGCCACTTGGCCACCGCCAAGACAAAAAATTTCAAATTCACAACAAGCCTACATGTCTAATGATAATCTATGACAAAAGCGGTAAAATGTGAACACTGAAAATATCTACTCATCTCTCCTCCTTCCACCACGAAGAGTACGTGACGGTGCGCCTCCACGTGGTAGCAATGAAGAAGATGGTGGTTGTGGAAGCCGTGGCAATGGCACTGTAACTGATGAAGATGAGGCCCCTGTTGTTGGTGTTGAACCATGGAACCTAGGAAGCAAGGGACCAGTGGGGGGTGGCATGTCAAGTCGATCATCATCATCATGGGTAAGAGCATCCTCTAATTGCTCTAATCGCAACACTTCATCCTCCAAATTGGTCTCCTTTGGATACCTGTCCCAAACCTTAAGGTCTCTGTTACTCTTTGCATCTTCACAGTAATGGGACAACAATCTCAAGTTGTAATGAACATAAATCAAGCTCTCTGCCCGGTCTAAACTCAACCTGTTCCTTTTAACATTGTGGATGAAAGAATAAGAGCTCCAACACCTCTCTACAGAAGAAGTGTTTACCACATGTGATAGCACCCACAATGCCAAAGTCTATAGAAGTGGAGTAGCACCTCCATGTATGTTCCACCACTCAATAGAAGAAAAACTCTCTCGATCTCTAAGAGCATGCATGCTCCCAAATGGACCAGTGGAAAGTGTATAGCTTCTCAACTGTTTCCATACCAAGTGCGCCTCCTCCTCATCAGGGACTAATTTATCTAGTGCATCCATATATTTGATTAGGACCTCTGGATCTAGGTGTGGTTTTCTCTTGCTCGCCCCCCTATGTGCTGTTGTAGAAAGCCATGATGGACTATAATATTTAGGTGTCAATACATATGCTAATGCATGTAATGGAATATTTAGCATATCCCATCGTTTTACCACCTCTGCACGAATATATTTGTACAAGGTGGTATCTCTAGGCTCAACAATGTCTTTAATCTGCCCCAACATGTTATCCAGTTGCTCAGACACCTCCCCAATTATTGGCTTATCTGAATCCCCAAACTTGATCATGTAATAAATTGGTTTGGTGAATTGCAAAACATATTTAACCTGCGACCAAAATAACATGTCAAGAATAGTGTCATTTGTTGCATTAGCACCATCTCTATCAGTGTTAATCTCCTCCCATGATTCAGCGGTGACCATATTAGTTAGAGCTTGTCTCACCTTCACTAGCCGCCTAAAGGTGAGGTAATAACTTGCAAATCTGGTTTTTGCAAGTTTAAGCAACTACAACTTGGAGTAAGTGCCATAGAAGTAGTTTACCCTTGTATGCCCTGTGATAAATTTAATGAGCTTCTTCCCTCTCTTGTAAAGCTCATTAATCCACCCACATTCTTTGTGCTTCACAATATCATGCATCAAAAGGTTCAATGTGTGCACCAAGCACCCAGACCAAAATATGTGTGGATAAGTACGCTCAATAATTTCACCTGCTCCTTTACAATTTGCTGCATTATCTGTGATCACTTGAACCACTTTGCTAGGACCAACATCTCTGATTGATTGCAATAGGAGATTTGCAATGTTTTGGGAAGTTGCACTGAAAGAGGAGGAATCATGACATCCAATAAACACTGCACCAATAGCAGACACACCAAGAACATTTATCAAATGTTGGTTTCTGATATTTGTCCACTCATCTGATACAATGGATGATACCCCACTATCCACCCACTCATATGTGAAACATGTCAAAGCTGCTTGAACCTTTCCTTTTTCTCTTTCTAATAACACTGTTCTAGCTTTCTCATAGTTGGGGGACTTGTATCGTTTTGGGGCTTCATTGATGCCCTTTACCATTTCATTCCAATAGGGAGAGCGAAACACATTGAATGGTACACCGCAAGCACAAAGAAATCGGACTATCTTTCCATCCACATCATCCCTCCCAGCAACATTACGGAAATTTGCTATTGTTTTTTTACCTCCAGAATTTGCAGAAACACCATGAGCAGATGAGCTACCAAATCTAGAGGTTGCACTTAATTCAGATTGAGTTTTTTGTTTTTTATTTGTTTGTTGTGCAACCTCCTCTATTTGGATGTATTTTCTTCTTTGTTCAGCTGGAACCTTTGGGCAAATTGCTATCCCCACAGCATCCTTTCTTTCATCACTATCCATCACCCCACAAAGATGCCTCCTCACACGGGTATATGAACCGCTATATGTTTTTCCTCCATGACAACCATGAGGGCACAAAAACTTGTAGCTTCCACCACCTTTTCCCTCTTCAAGTTTGGTCACATAGTTCGACAAGGGTGTCAATGCAGCTTTCCCATCTTGTGATTCAATGTTTTCATCATTCCCTTCCTCTTCAAAGCCTTCCTCCTCATCATACATTGGGTCACTCATATGGTCACCACTTTCCTCTTCTTCTTCATGTTCTCCTCTTCTATTTCTACTCCCCCTTACCATCATCAAAACCAAGAGTGGAATGATACATAGAACCCAAAGAAACATCATCTTTGAGTATGAATATAGATGGTGGATAACCTGCAAATAAATGTACAAGAAGAACGAATGGGAAAGTGTAGGAGAGGGAGGAGAGAAAATACAAAAAACAATGACAAAAAAATGAGAGAGTTTGGGGTTTGGACTTACCTCTTTAGCTCTTGTAGATGGAAGCCCTTCTTTACTCCTCCAAGCTCCTCCTTCACTCCTCCAGGCTCTCCTCAACTCTCTTTTCTCCAAGCTCTCTTCTCTTCTCTTCTCTTTCTCCTCTCTTCTCCAAGCTCTCCAAAAACACAAGTGAGCAAATAATAGGTGAAATAGAGCTTATAACCTTTTCATCATATCCCTAACTCAAGACTAACTCACTAACTAACCGAGATAAAACCAAAAATAAATAAATAAATAAATAAAAATGTTTTTTTTAGTGCACAAGTCGGATCCATATGACGCTGTATGGAACCGCTCGCGAACCATACGGATCCGTCCAGGAATCGCGGCGCTTCCGTACGGTGATCCGCCGTACGAAAACGCGGATCCGGCCGTACGGATCCGACTTTCCAGGAAATGCAAATTTTTTTGCGAACCGAGACGCGTTTCGCTATACGGATCTCGTACAGACCGCATTTCGGGGGTTGGAGCCAGGGGGACGTTTCCTGCCTTGGTACCTATTCGACTTCTTACTTTTCTAGAAATGTTCCCCGCCCAGAGCAATATGTCTCTCGGCGTTGTTATCGCTTACGCCTACACCTACCTACAATTAGTGGGAAAAGCCTTGACCCCACGGTGTGCAGATTTGGTGGCAGGGAACTAGAGAAGGGGGCATCCAACTATTCCTAACTCTCTGTTTAGCTATCTCCTAGGTTATTTAAGAGTGTGGATGTAAGAAAAACTAAATTAAAGATCTTGAGATTTCTAGGAGAATTGATTAGAAGGAATTACTTGCAGAAGAAAATTGTTTCAGTTTGATATGTAAACAAGCATATAAGTATATGAGCAATATTCAATGACGTGTTCAAAATATAGACCGATTGTTTTATAGTAGTTATGGAAATACTTGCTAAAAAATGAAATTCAAGATACGTAAGCAATAATCACAGTATTGAATACAAATCACAATATGCAATTAAATTTGCAACATAGGCAAGGGTATTTACTGATAAACGAGATATATCAATCATCCATAGCTTATGCTCAGAATCATTAAAACCTAAACAACATGCAATGGTTAATAAAACATTCAGTACATGGAGATTAAACTTGTTGCAAAATTTAAAGAATTAAAATGCTTTACACTCAAGTATTTCTTGAGATAATATTTGCATGTGAATCTTTATGGAAGCCATCAGATAGCAAAAAATTTGGGAACTTTGCAAATGTGATGAGATAGACACTCTTGGTTTATTTTGTTAATTAGTTCTAAAACAGAGTTACAATTGAACTCTAATCCTCGAGACCTCACCCTAAACCCAAATGTTGGATCTCCTGAGTGAGAGTCCATAGAGGTAGAGTCCCTAAAACGTCTATTCAACCAACTTAAGTTGGAGGTAAATTTTAGAGATGCAAGTCTAGTATGAAAAGTGAAATGCCCATGATATGAAAGTGAGTTTGCAAGTACTTTCTCTTAAAAGATAGAGATGATTTCATTCTAATGTACTTCATAGTTGAGAACAATAACTCAGGGTGCCATAAATTGAAAGTGCTATGCTTCTTTTACTTGTAATTATATTGTGAAACTTGTCCAAATGAGAAATAGATCACAGAAAATATAAGTAAGTGATGGCAAATGAAAGTTAACAGTCAAAGTCAAAATTTAACATGGTTATATTGTACAGAATTAGAGCATGCATATGTGATGTGAAAGAAAATGGAAATGTCAAAACCACTAAGTCAATCCATCTAAATTCTCTCCTTTGAAGGCTGGAGAGATAAGGATGTGATGAATACCCCAACAAAAAACATAAATTTTTATTAATTTTACAAGAATGAAATGACCCATAGGCCTTTTTCTAAACCAGGGAAAGTCTTTACAAATAAAGTGAGACCATAGACTTTTCCTCGGTGAGAATTTCTAAGAACTCAAAATAAATTCAGTTTACAATAGGAAAGAAGCTAAGCCTCTTCTATTACTTCAAACAAAGAAGAGAGTTATCTTCTCATTTTGAAATTGACCCAAAGGTCTGTAACAACTTGTTAGTAATTTCTTGTAGTTGTCCACTCACCTTTGTCACGAAAAAAAATTCGAAAGAGGGCTACAAAACTAATCAATATTAGATAGATAGGTAAATATTTGCACAATAATTTACAAAGAGCTAAGCCAAAGAGTTGATGAAACTCCTCTTTGCTTAGTCATATTCAAAGATCTTAGATAGCAAATGAAAGCAATGAAGTATAATGTTTTAAAAAATTCATATTTAGAAGTATTTGGCTTGTATGCAAGCTATGTCTCAAAACACATAGAAACCACTTTGTAAGATAAGACTATGAAGGTTCAAGAACAAATGAGAGCTCCTTTGAGAATGCTCAGAGTGGGTTGGTCTCCGAGAACTTCCCCAGCACTTGATTCTTTGATCCATGAAGATGTTCCTCTAAAATTAATAAAGATTAGTTCCATATAGATCTAGCAATAAACAATGATAAGAAACTCAGAATTTATTTAAATAACTGACTGTTCTATACCTAGAGCATACTCCTAAATCAATGTCAATATAAGATAGCTCTACATTAACAAATTTGCAAGAGCATATAAGTAAATTAGATCAAAGAATGAGTAAAATGAATTATACCAATGATCAACAATTCATCACTCAAAAGGAGGAACATCTCATGAATGAAACCCCAAAGTCTTTATTGATATTTAAAGAGTATAAAGCTGAGCGGCCGCTTTACGAGACACAATAGCTAGTAAACTAATGATTACAAATGTAGGCAAAAAAAATATTATGAAAAGGTGGGAGCAAATCCCAATGAAAGATATACCAAGTGGTGAGAGGGAGGAGATTTCAAGGCAAATTCAATTTGGTAAGTAGGAGCTCAATGCCAAAAATGTAAAAATCGAATTACGGCAAGTGGACATCATTTTCTTCTTCCCTTATATGCCAAATTCAGATTTTATGATGGAATGACATGTGTATATGGTTATTAACCCATGTGGGGACAATTTCCCACAAAAAATCTCACTGATATTATAAAATCTTCTCAAATATGCACTAAATTCACAAATTCGAATTTCCAAGTAAGCAACTCTCATTTAATGCAGAGAAATTCAATTTTATTTGAGCACATGTCACTGTGATTTTGGGAGTCCATATCACTTTGGGATTTCACTTTAACTCCTCCATATTTCCCACCTCATTTAGCATGCCTTGGATATTTATTTTTCTCCATTTATTTAATTTACGCTTAATTAATTGCAGTTTCCCATAAACTTAGGAAAGAAGTGGGTTTGAGGTTCAAGCATTTTTAACCCTCAAAAGTGTGTCATAGTAGAAAGTTGAGCGTGAGAGATGTAATTTTGATTACTCATACCCCATACAACTTCTCTAAACAACACTTGTTACAATTTAATTACAATTTTTATTGCAATTTTCGACTTGCGGGAAATCTAAAATTAAAAATCACTACCTAGACCTAACCAAATTCCACGAAATTTTTTGTGTGATCTAGTATGGTAATATACATTGACTCTAGACACTAGGAGTCACCCAAGGCCTCACCATCAAGCGCGTGCACAAACTTGGGGTAAAATTGAAGGAAAAAATAATTAATTATTAACTCCTAAGTAGGGAGATGATAATTAGCAAGTAAAAAAATCTCCGGTAATGCTCTTGTTGACGAGGTCCCGGAGCTACCTGGGCACATTGCGGGCTTCAATCTTGACTCAAAACTCATCATTACTAGCATCACTTATTACAATTCCCGTAGGGCGTGGAATGCAGGTACGAGAAAATGATAAGAAGTAGAAGCAGAGTTTAAAAACACATTGAGTAGTCTCCCAGTGGTACAAATTTGTAGGATTGTCCTTGGGCATGGAGTCTTCTCATTGTCGCCAGTGCCACTCCGGTGGTCAACGGGC
This sequence comes from Pinus albicaulis, assembly GCA_034641835.2. Taxonomy (NCBI): domain Eukaryota; kingdom Viridiplantae; phylum Streptophyta; class Pinopsida; order Pinales; family Pinaceae; genus Pinus; species Pinus albicaulis. Next base: position 302,010,668 of record CM076580.1, on the reverse strand, counting down.
ATCTTTGGTGTCTCTTAGCATAGAAGGTCTTCTTTTATTTGAAAAGGGTGGATCTATAGGATCCATCGGACCTTCAACATCGGAACGTGGTTCAACCTTCGGTTCTTCTTACCTTTCGACTTCTTCTTCCTCTTCTTTGTCTTCCTTTGATGTGGAAGATTTCTAACCCATACGAGGGCAACATCTTCATCGAGGTGACATCATGGCATATCTCCACTTCTCTTTGGCCGGGCACCGTTTTCTACATGCCTTCGAGGGTTTATTTGTAGTCCACAAAGCATTTCCCCTTCTTCTGACATCAACTTGCTTCTCTTTTCTTCCCGGTACATAAAAATAAATGGGACTTCCAAAAACTTTCAAAATAAGAGACATGGGTTTCTTACGAGAAGACTTCTTCGGGAGTTTGGAGTCCGTGCGAAATCTTGGGCATCTATTTTGAACACGAGTGTTGGTAGCTTCTCCCTTGGGAAGTTTGGAGAATCTTGGTCATAAAGCATGGCACGGAAACCTTCCAAAATGGTTCTATTTTTCCTTTCGGCAACACCATTTTGTTCGGGGGAGGATACACGGTAGTGGTCTCCTCTTAATGTCGCTTCACAATAGTCTAATTCATTTGAGCTCATACTCGGTCCCATTATTACGGTCCTCAAAATTTTGATATTCTTCCCTATTTGTTTCGTAAAGGCCTTGAAGGTACAAAACCACTTGAATGTGATCCTTCTTCTTCAAAAAGTATATCCAAGTCTTAGGGGAGAAGTCATCTAAAATTATAATATGACATCTCAGGATGTTACGGGTAGCATACCGGATAGATCCAAAATGTATCAATTGCAAAATATCGAGATGTTTTTGTGTGCCCCTCAGGGGAATGGTCCCCAACAGCACTTTCCTTTGGCACAACCTTGACATACCTTCAGCGAGGTGAGTCTCACAGACCGACACATCCCTGTCACCACCTTCCTTGCTTGAAAGGACTTGATAGGATTTGTGTATTTGAGGCCGCCTTGATTGCCTCTGTCCCAAATTTTAGGAAGGACTAGAGTACACTTGATCTACAAGACCTAGAAATGGTTTGGGAAATTCCTTGGTTTTGAGGAGATATTAATTAATTAATTATTTTGATGTATTTCCTAAGTTAAAACTTAGGAACTTAAATAATTAAAAGTGAATTTAATTAAATATGTGATGAAATTGTCTTAAGTCACATGGATCAAACTTTCTTTTAATCTTAGCCATTGATTCAAGGTAATATGATCATGGTCGTTGGTTTCCCGACGAAAAGTATAAAGGAATGGCTTGGGGCCATTTGTAAAGACACACGGGCGAGCACTTAAAACTAGAGGCGAGATTCTAGGGCGGGTTTGCTAAGAATTCTCATAAGTGTTTCGACGAGAGAGGAGCCCAGGCCAAGGGGATGATGTGATCTCGGGGTCTAGAATCAACGAAGCGGAGAGACAGCTCGAGGAGGGCCAACGTAGAGAAGCGGGAGAAGAGCACGGCGAGGACAACACGATCTCTCAAGAGAGCTGATTTTCGGCGGGGAAGCCCTCGGGGGAATTTGGACCCTAAGGGGCGTGGCAAGGCTGCGTGCGATGCAGGGTAGCATCCCCGCACACCGTGGCTTTGTTGAGGGCAGAGCTTAAGAGGTTTGTGAGACGTGCAGGACAGGCGGGGTTTCTAGGCCCTAATTTTGGTGATTCCTGTAAATCCCGTTTGAGGGTGTGGATCGGTCATTATTTTGGCTTGAACAACCGAGTGAAATGTAGATCTATTTTCTCTGTCGGGTTTTCAGTCTTGGAACAGTTTATTTGTATTCAAAGATTCTTATCATAAAACTATCAATGAAGCCAGAAAGCCCAGTTACCATGGGTTTCCGGGGAGTTATTTGTCGAGAAAATATCTATGTCACTTTGTCTATGTGTGTGTGAACTTGTTCACAGGTCTGTATTGGTGAAGATGCATTATGTGTTTTGCTGAGTTTTAACTTGGATCTCTTGATTCATTATCTAAGTAGGAGGGCATAACTTGATTAACGGTAAAGATTTACGCATAAGTATAAGATTCTGTAAATTTGTCAGACTTTGAAAATGAAGGTGTGGAAACCTCGGTGCCATAGCTTGGATTGAGTTGTGTCCACATGTCTATGACTCCAGTGAGCACTCCAATAATAGAGTGTATCAGAGTCTAAAACCAAGAGTGAATGCTTCTTTGAAGTTTCTCTTCCAAATACGAACCTTTCCATGATGAATGCCACCTTGAACCCTTTGTCTTTCATTGCGAGATAGACTATTTAGATTCTTCTTTAAGTTAGTTACGTACAACACATCTTGCAAGCAAAGGACTTTGCACTTGATTTAGAAGAAGGGTCTGATCTTTGTTGTTAATTGGACAACTAGGTCCAAACCTCCATGTTCATTCTTCAGATTAAGAAGCTAATATTTTGTTGGATTCCTCACAAGATGTAAAATCCATATAAAATATGTCTGTCAGGTAAAGCGAGAACTTATATTTTTGAATTTATTATTTTTAATAAATTATATGTCTGGTGTAGAGCGGTTTACATAATGTAGGCTTGCATGCCCAACAACGGAATGTCACACCACCCTCATGATTGATATAAATACGGGGAAAAGTTGAAGAGCATTTCATCATCAACACAACTCATCATCTTCTCTTCTCATCAAATAGTACGAGCTACCTAAAGACAAGTTTCGGTCACACGTGCGGGACGAAAAGAGGACAAATTGTACGGGCCGAAGTTTTGGAAGTACGGATTTTACCAACTGCTAGGGTTTCGCGAAACTTTGACCGGCGTTGACTTTGGTCAACGCTTGGTCTAAACAAATTTGAAAACTTGTGGAAGGTTCGGTTATGAAAGTAGTACTACGGCACAAAAATCGAGGTCAAAGTTGGCTTGGATTTCTTTGTTGCGTTGACTTTTAACTAGCTTACTGCGTTGACTTTTCGGGACGAGCGTTGACTTTTGCGGGGTCTTGACTTGGGTTGACTCATCTACTGATTGAAGGGTTGTTGTGACACATCATGCCATTTTGGTGACCAAAAACTGTTGGTTGGAAGCATCATTGGCCGTAAAACGATACACATTTTCTGTTTCGGTTGTCTTCGTAAGATCTACTTATATGTTCTATACGCATTTTGCTTTACTACTTGTATGATTCTTTGAAAGAAAAATTAAATTGCTACTAGCATAGAACATCTACAAAACTTTACATGGTATGAGGAGGTGATGAAGACAAACTCTATCTATAGCGATCATGAAGGGAAATGGGTTCCACTAGTCTTGAATTCGAGGAGAATGACAAGTGGCGGAAGTGATGACTTCCCTTACGGAAGATGATATTAGATCTCAATTAGAAGATGCGATACGGATCATGTGACGGGGAGGATTGGGAACCTCCATCCAATGCATGTTCTTTGTTAGAAACAAGTATAAGAAGGAGAAATCGAGCAAAGTGGCGATCGGGGAATCCATAAATAGGGCTACGGTAGCCTACATATCGGGCCATTTTATCAAGGAGATATATGTTAATTGATACTTATGTTCCAAGTAAACAATGTGAACCAAGTGCTATTCCTCGAGAACAAGTTGAAGAATATGAAAGTGAATGAGTCTATTCAAACTTTCTTTATGAAGTTGGTAAAAACCGAGAACAATCTGTAGCTATTGGGAGAACGTGTTGATCGTGAGATGGTTCTCACCGCACTTGGAGGACTTCCATATGAATGGCAAGTATTCACAACTACCATTCTCAACAATAATACCATTCCTAACTGATGAGCTTCTGTCTAGATGTATGCAAGGAAAACAAGGATGAAGGTACAGGTAAATGAAGAAATCTTGCCTATGGTGCTCATTAGAAAGAAGAACTTTGGTGGTTCTAAGGACAAAGAAAGACAAAGACTCAGAAGAGGGTAAATGTTTTCACACATGAGCTGGATGCACTATGCTAAACCCTTCAAGAAGGATTCTCTAAGAATGGTAGCGATAACAACATCAACGAAGAAATGAGATAGAAGGCAATAAATCAAAGAGAAGAAGACTGCTGGAAGGAAACAATCAACCGAAAGGTCCGAAATACCGAGTATGAGGAGTCTAATGTTGTTGATAAAAGAAATGAGTATGTCACAGTGTCTGCTCTCTCAATTTCACATCTCATGACGACAACATGGATGTGGCTAGTGGTAGTGGTGCCTCAGACACATCCTTTGAATTCAAGAAACACTACATGGATTTGAAAGGGATACTAATCCTAGAAATTATCATGGGGATAATGCCACTTATCTGTGAAAGGAGCGGGGCTGACCCTCCACTTGTCTCAAGGACAAGTCCTCGAAATACTGATCATACTCTATGTACCCAAATTGAAGAAGAACAACGTATGCACATGTACGCAATGGAAGACGAAGGATTGATATGTGCTCGATGGAAAGGTATATGTGGAAAGAAAGAGCTTCAAGGAAGCTATATCAATTGGTTTTAGAGTTGGTACACTCTACCGAGTTGGAGGAGAATCCGTTGGGAGCTATGTCTTGTGATACGGTCAAGTCGAAGCGAACTATGTGCAAGATTTGGACACCTTCATTACAAAGCCCTTCCGAAGCAAGAAGGTGGTGGCAGAGATGCTGAAATTTTGGGAAATAATCATGAAGGTGTATGTAAAGGGTTGTCTTGAAGGAAAACATACAAAGGGGACCTTTCCCCTCAAGTGTCACAAGTATAAAAGTCTTCCTGCTTTGATCCACATTCGATCTTTACAGTATGTTGCACCAGCATCACACAGGGGATGTTCTTACTATATGTTATTTCATTGACTTCCTCTACTTAAAACTGGATGCTAACTATACAGAAAAGAAGGATGAGGCTTTCATGTGGTTCCGTACCTTCAAAGCTGGTGAAAATATGGCAGGAAGAAGATCAAGATTTTGAGGAATCGACAATCGCCGGAATATGAGTCAAATGAGTTCAAAGACTTTTGCGAGAGAAGGCGTACAGCATTAAGAGAGAGACTACCCTTCTTATATACGAGCGAACGGTGTTCTTTGAGCATGAGAATAGGACTATTGTGGAAGGCGCAGTGCCATGCTATGTGACCGGTCACCAAAGAGGTTCTGTGGGGAGAAACAATCTGTGTGTACATTCAAAACGGAGTACCCTCATTCGCTTTGGACTCCAAAACTCCCGAAGAGGTTTTTCTATAGGCAGAAACCCGATGCATTTAGAATTTTGGATATCTTTGTCTGTTGCTATTGTCTGAAAAAAAAGAAGTAAGCTAAGTATCTTGGGAAGAAAGGAATGTTGTGAGCTCACAATTGAGACTTCTAAAGGCATATAGAGTCTATGTACCTAGGTCAAAGGAAGTAGAGATAAGCCATGATGTCACTTTTTAGCGAAGATCGCTACTGAGAAGAAAGTAGTAGATGTTCTAGATGCGAAGAAAATCATGAAGAAAGACACGGAAATGCGGAAGAACCCCGGATGAGACTATGCGATGTTGAAGGGCAGAAGTGGACCTAATGATCCTTCCCCTTCTCTAGGAAAGAGACCATCATGGCTCGGACACCTGAAGATCTTTGAGGGTCATGCGCTGAGAAGAGGACATTAAAGAGAAAGCAAGAAAGCGTGTAGATGCCAAGGGTATCTAGGTTGCCATGAAGTACTATTAGCCTGATACGAACTGGATCTTTTGAGGAAGCATCAAACATCAAGTTTGGAAAGGATGCTATGCATGAAGAATATGAGTCTATTATGAAGAATGATGTCACAGGATGTGGTCCAGAGGCGAAGGACAAATCTGTTGTCACCATAATCATTCTACAAAGATTAAACATGGATGCGATGAAGATCTTGAAAATTTAAGGCAAGATTTGTTGCCGAAACAACTATACCTAAAGAGAGGAATTGACTATGACGATATATTTGCACATGGCACGATATACACGCTCAGATCCAATCATAGCCCTTAACACTACGTGGATACAGTCTTAATGAGATGGATGTCAGTACTTTACGCCTGGTCTGCAATAAGAAGAGGTGTATGTGGAACAACCTGCGGGACACGAAGTTCCAGATCGAGACACTTGTGGGACAGAAGAAGCCTCTGGGTTAAAGCAAGCACCCGAGCTTGGTACGAAAGGATGGATAGTTACTTGATGAAGGCTGGGCTGCTAAGAAGTAATCTTTGGTCGAACTTATACTTCAAGGTTGAGAAAGGAAACTCTCATTTCTGGTAGTATATGTGGATGACCTCTTCACATTGGTGATGACCCTCTCATTCATCAATGTAAGAGGGGAGCTTGCTGCGAGTTGAGATGAAAGCCTGGGTGATACATGCTACCTGGAGTACGGAAGTCGCGAGAGACACAGAGATTTTGCTTTCTCAAGGAAAATATGTTGTGAAAACTTCTGGAAAGTTACGGTATGGTGGGCCTTAAGTCCATGGAACTCAACTTTAAAGTTGAGGAGCAACGTTCTTTGGGCAATCCTACGAGTATCGTGAACTCATAAGGACCACGATGTTCTCCAAGCGAGCCTTGTACCAGGAACATATCCCCATCTGATGAACACTTTGAGTCAACATGGTTGATCACCAACATTCCTTTGGGTTGGTGCCAGAAACTCTTGAGATATCTACGAGGCACGACGGACCATGAGACACAGTGCTAACGGGAGTATGACACTCAGTGGATATGCGATGCGATTGGGTGGCGAGTGTGGTGGATCGCAAGAGCACATGCGGATGCTACTTCACATGTAGATGCGCCGGGCGAGGGAATCCGTCGGCGGTCTTGAGAGCACGGCGAGGCCGAATACATTGTAACATGTATGGCTGTTGTGAAGTCACTTGGTTGCGAAAGCTCAGCGGGCGGTCGACATGTCTCGATACCACTGATTCATCTTCTGTGACAACGAGAGGGATTCATTTGTTATAGAATCCGGGTTCCCGATTGATCCAAGCATGTTGATAGGTTTGGTACCACTTTGCCTGCGGGATATGGTACGGCGAGGGCGCGCGTAAGGCACAGTCATATAGGAGCGATGGCGGGTCGCGGATATTCTCCACGGTACTTGTAGGGAAGGTCATGTTCCTAACCTTGGTAGAAATCCTTGGAATCATGGAACGACCACATGATGTGGGTCTCTTGTTGGACGATGAGCTGCAGGAGCTACGGCGGAGCTTGGGGATAGCTTCTCCAAGCTATAAGCACTCATAATGTACACCCCACCCTTGCTGATTGTTGGTACCGGATTTCACCACTCATTGCTCCAATGCCCACCGTGTATATCCTGCCATTGAGTTCGGGGCTCATGGGAAGTACCTCTCATTGCTTGATGAGGTGTGGAAAAACTAAGACTAGTAGCAAAAAAGTGATGGACGCATCGAGAGATTGCGTACTCTATCTAGGATGGCACGGTCCAACCACTTGATGCGGGATCAAAGGTTTAAAATCTGGACCTACAGGTAGATTAATAGATCCGGGATATTAGTATCTTTGTGGTGACCATACATTCTGAAATAAAGAAGCCGGCAGCAAGTTTCGACGGGATGACGCACGATGTTGATTGCCTTCAGCACTTGATGGAGTTCTCCTAGTTGAGAGGGAGTGTTAAATTTGGACAACTGGAATTGCTTATGTTAAATTAACAGTTAAGAAGCTAATATTTTTGTTGGATTCCTCTTTACGAGATGTAAGTCATATAAAATATGTCTTAGTAGATAAGGCGAAACTTATATTTTAAGATTTATTATTTTTAATAAATTATGTATTGCAAATTAAATGATTTTGTAATGTGCAAACTCGCACCCAATAGATGTGTCACACACCCTGTGATTGACATCTCTAAATACGGAAAAAGTTGAAGGCATTTCATCATCAACACAACTCATCATCTTCTCTTCTCATCAAATAGTGCGAGGCACCCTAAAGACAAGTTTGATCACACGTCTGGGAGGCAGAAAGAGGACAAATTGTGGTGAGGCAAATGCGGATTTTACTTCAGGTTTGTGGCTTTGACCAATGAGTCTGACTTTGGTCCAACAACTTGAGGTCAGCTAATGACTTTGAAGTTTGATTATAGTATGCTACACAGCACAAAATAGAAGTCAAAGGTTGGCTAGTTTCTTTCTTTGCTGACTTTTAGCTTGCTAACGCCTAGCATTGACTTCAGGGACGGCGTTGAATTTTGCGGAAGTTGACTTGGGTTGACTCATCTCTTGATTGAAGGGTTGTTGCTTGGCCACATATGTTTAGAATTTGGTGACCAAAGAGACTTTCTTTGGTTGAAATCATAATTGGCCTTGAAACGAATACACATTTTTCCTGTTTGATTTGTCTTCTGTAAGATCTACTTATATGTTCTATATACGCATTTTGCTTTACTACTTGTATGATTCTTTGAAAGAAAAGTGAAATTGCTATAGCATAGAACATCACAAAACTTCTTTGTTCTTGCACGGGATAGGTGGCACATTATACCAAGGATAATTTTCAGTTTAGTACCTCTTTAATCAAATGAAGGGCATATTATGTCCGGTGTAGTGCCTTGAGGCACCATTGTCAATCAACCAATTTTCAAGTATCGGAAGGAATCCCAGTGAGAGGCAGATATATGAGTCATATTCATTTTTCCTATCAACAACATTAGATTCATCATACCTAAAATACCTTGACCTCTTGAGGTTTGTGACATCACTTCGATGGAGGAGCCTTCCTCTTTCCTTTGTTTCTGGTATTCCTTTGATTTCCATTCCCCCTTTGAAGTTGTTGTTGTCATCATCTCTAGGAGAGTCCCTTCTATTGGGGCACTCTCTTGCATAGTGACCAAACTTTCTGAGTGTAACATCTTCCTTTCTTCCTTTGGGACACTCTTCATGGTTTTGATTTCTCGGACCACCATTGTTCCTCTTCTTTGGCAAAGCGGTGAAGGCGATGGGGTCACCTCCATTCCCATTAATGGGATGTTCTCTCTCCATCATCCTTGTTCCTCTTGAGTGCATCTCGTCGGCAATTCTCAAATTAGGAATCACATTATTAATGAAGATACGTGATAGCTAAATATGTAAGTCTTGGGGGAGTCCTCCAAGACCAATGAAAACAGGAAGCCTGGGATTACTTCTGTCTTCTCCAATGAATGAAGATTGTCCTGATTCACCTTGAGCCTCATAAAATAGGATTGAATGGTTCTTCTTTGCCCTTCTTGATATTCTTCAACTGTATTCTTGAAAAAGAGGACTTGATTAGCATTACCTTTGGGAACATGCTAACCAACTTATCATACATCTCTTTAGATGTGCCTAGCTTGGAGATATAAACAACCAGATAGCCTGTATAGAATCACGATAATCATCTTCGCCCTAATTTCCCCTTATTTCTACTTGTCTTTGTAGTACAGGCAGGGCATTTGATGGAGGCTCATTTGTCTTCCCTGCACATAATCCATGACTTCTTGATCTTCCAATACCAAAACGGGCAACCACCAAGCTTTATAATCGGACTTATCGGTGGGTTATCATCGGACTTGAAACCCTTGTAGGTTGAGGGAGCCCATTGGTCCTTGATAAGACAACTTCTTGGTGATTGGTTTCACACTAGCTTGGGCTTTGTCTTCACCTTAGCTTTGATGCCATGTAATTTTAGATAACCTTTGATACATGTTCTATGCTTAATGCGATTTACTTCAATCTTTCTTATAGGCCCAAATCAAAGTAGCAATCTTTATAGCTTATGAAAGTAAATCTTTGATAGAACATAATAATAGATCGGCAGAGACAAGCCAATATAATAAATCGGAATTTGTAATTCTTCTTAATATCCAACAAAGATAGAGAGAAATGTTTGTTACAATAGTCAACATGATGCTCTAGCCAACAAAGACTTTTTGCTAGATCAAGCATTCTTCCAACCTCCCGGGTAGGTTCGATCAAACTTGGTCAAACTCGGCCTTTCTTTAGTGTCACACGACCCACAAAAAAACAACCCTCGAAAACTAGTCAACTTTGCTTTCAATTTCTTGCGGTCAAAGACAATCGCGTGTGGTCAAGTGTTCTTGATCGAGTCAACGAATTTCCTCGATTTTTGTGCCCTCGATAGGCTTTCCAAATGGAATGCCCTCAGTAGGCACGGTCAAAGCATGAGGGTTGACCCAAAGTCACTTATTTGGTCAACGTTGGCATCCAGGGTTTGCCCCTAAACTAGTCCAAAAATTTAGCGACACATTTTACATGTGGCAAGGAAAGCCTCCAAAGGCTTGTACAAACCAATCGAAGAGGAAGAATGTGTGTCATGAGATGATGAACAAATGAGCATCTCTGATCTCTCCAATTTATATCAACGAATGAAAGTGTGTGACACATCTTTTGGGGCTTGTGAGCCTACATTTGGTCGCCAAACCTTGACAAATTTACACGTGTGGAAAATAAATTTAAAATATGTTCTACTCATCCAAACAAGATGATCTTCAGATCAATCTTGCACCTCTCCAGAAAGAGGAATCCAACAAAAATATCATCATCATCATATGAGCAATGCAACATGGAATTTGGACCTAGTTGCCCAAAATTAACGCAAAACCCCTACTCCCTCTATACGTGGAGTACGTAGGCACTGCGTGGGGATAGTTGAAGTTTGCGTCACCTTCTCTACTGCAGGCGATTTGCCTCTTAGAAAATCGGTTTCGGCCCTCTCGGATCAAAACCACAGTCTCGAGCTAAATCTCGGACTCTCTCGGAAGCTTTGCATGGGCTTGCATCACCCTCTCTGGGGAATTGCGTCACTCTCCTGGTGGCTACAGGATTTGCTTCCTTTGAGTCTCTGCTGCCCTTCTGTGCTATGTACTCTTGGTCCTTCAGCCAACCTCGCACTTTTGTTCTCGGCTACCATTTGAATCACTTAGATCTTATCTTCCATGAATCTTCTCTTCCATCAGAACACATCTGTCAGAAGAGTCCAGTTTACAATTCATTTCTTGTGTGTGTGTTGTCGGACAAATGTCTGAGCATGGCAATGACGGCTCGAATCGGGGGCACTCGCACAGTCTGTCTCTCTATCCTAAGTTGTTTTTCCTTGCAAGCTAAGGGAGGTAGACCCTAATAGAAATGAAGGAAAGAATTGGTTGCAAGTCCTTCAACTGGGAGACACGGTAAAAAAAAAACCCAAGTACTTGATGAGATTAATGAGATTTCCTGAGATCCAATTATATTAAACCTTGATGCCTTGTGATTAAAAGATCTGATTGCAATTAAAAACTTGAAGTAATTGATGTATAACTACTGTATGAAAACCCTGAAATGACTACAATGATATTCAATAAAGCACCATAACCTAATTCATTAAAATACTTAAGCCCATGACAATGGCTACCATGAAACGATCATTAAAAATAAATGCCGGATGCTTGCAATAATTAGAATTTATGATGTTCCAATTTATTCCAATCTAAATTAAAATATTTCTATAATTAAATTTTAGAGAAAAAAATTTAAGCTCATTTGAGTAGAAAAACAAAGGTAAGACTTTTTGGAATTTTTATTTTTATTATTTTTAAATCCTAAAACAAAATTTAAAATTTAAAATCCTAAATCTAAAATATTTAAAAATAATTTAATTGAAATCAATAGGTAAACTTATTAAATTAAATCTAAAGATTTAAAATCTAAAAATTAAAATAAAATTTAATTGAATCTAGAACTAATTAACCTGTACAACAACTTAAATAAAATCTAAGATAACCAACATCTAAAATTAGCTAAAACGTGTTAAAACTAAAAATTAAACGAAAAATTTTAAAACCTAACTAACCTTGATGCAAAAATAAATTAGAATGAAAATTTGACTACATATGAGGGCTTTCGATCTCTCTCTGAATGTACGCGTTTGTTTGTTTTTGCGGGTTGGACGGCGTGAAGAGAGACGGAGCTCGACGGGCGAAGATGGGCGGCGTGGACGGCGGTGGAGGAAGTGAGGGCGTCGACGGGTAAGGAGAAGGAGGTGGGTCTACGGCGGCAAGGAAAGAATGCGTGAAGACAAGGCGGAGGCGGCGGGACGGACGTCGACGGGGCACGGTGGAGATGAGACGACGTGTGGACGGCTCGGCCGGCGAGAGAGAAGAGGGACGCGAAAGGGTAAGGTAGCTGTAGGGAAGAAGATAAGGACGACGGAGAGGCTTTGCCCCCGCGCAGGTAAGAGAAAGGAACTTGTGAAGAAAACCCGGTACATTTAAATTTCGCCCATCAAACTTAAAAAAATTCTTTAAATTAAAAATTCATATTTTAGATGCTCTTTTAAATCGAATAACATTCGGTTGCCCACGGAAGGCGATTACGGCGGATCTTGCCCTCGGGGTTAAATCGCTCAGTCTTCTAAAAAAATGCAGAGAAAACCACTGTCATAAACTAAGAGCAGATCTGAAAGGTCTGCAAAAAAATTATTAAAACCCTTGACCTAGAAGAAAAATACAAATTTACAAGCTAATATAGATGCGAGGCCCTCATGGCCAAATTTAAAACATTTGACACAATTTTGAAGATAGAAATTTTGCCATGAGAGGCTAAGTCTGAAGACTACTGCATACAATTTCATAAGATAGCTTTGAAATTAGAACCAATAAAGCACAGTTTACGAAAATAGGAGTGATAGATAAGCTGAGAACTTCCCAGACGCTCAAACCTTTAAAAAAAGATTCACAACACGATTCAGATTTGAAATTTAGATTATGGAGAATTTAAGAAAATGACATGAGACCTTTGAAAAATAGATAACTAGTTTTAAGTTAAATAAAAAATGTCATTTTATGAACCTAGAAAGCACTGGGTATCTAGCATGAGACAATGAAGGCCATCAACCATAAAATGCAAAATAAGTAGCAGTTGGAATAAATGCCACATGAATGCGGAAAAGGAACACGAAGTTTGTAACCCCCAAGTATTTATCCTTTATTCATCAAAAGATCACGAAGACTTTGAAACAGGTACAGTCTGAGATGGGATGATTCCACAGTGACAAAGACCTCTAATTTATAAGACAAAATCTACGGCGGCTAGTTTGGTTGATCCATGTCAAAATAATTTCGACCAATCAAAAGATTTGATCATTTTTTAATGCGAATGGTGAAATTATAAATTTGAGGAAAACATGATTTTATCATTTAATTCCATTTTTAATTAACTCAAAAATACTATTTTTGATTAAATTTTATCATTTGACTTTTGACTTACCTATGTTAAAAGTCCCAATTTCTTGGTCTCAATATTCCCTTGGCTTTTGGGGCTTTCTAAAAATTCATTTTTTAAGGACCAACAGATTTTGCCTTAGAAGAAATTTATACTTACCTAGGACCTAAAATTTATTAAATTTTTGGCTTAAGATTTATTAATTAATTTGATGGAAATTTGATGTCGTGAGGAAGAGGATTTTAATTATTTTTTTCCAACCCTCTTTGCAAAGATAAATACATTTAGACACATGAGGGGGGAATACCCATTTATTGGGCTTCAATAGTCTGCAATTCTATGACTCTAAAACCTTCGTCTGGTAAGACCAGTAGCTTGTAATAAAATAATCTAGCCAAATAGTTAGGATCTGACCTACAGCTTCTTCCTAAGGACTCGATAGAAAACACTAGGACTCACTTAGCACGCCCGTGATAATGAAAATCCACCCTAGCTTTGGGGTGAGGCCGGAGGAAACTGCGTCCTTGTGTCCCGAAAAAAACACGAAGTAATCGGTGGACAAAAAACCTCTAAGATGAAATCATCTTTCAATATACTAGGCTTACCTAGAGTTTATTTTTATGATGGTCTTACTTAGATCATTTACATCATAAACATACGGAGAATGGGTTTATATTGTTTATAAAAGCATCCCATTGATGATGGAATGCGAATGGCGCGACCGTGTTTTATAATGAATCCCATTTGAAAAAATGCGGGTGTCTTTGCTATATGTGGTACGTTAATGATGCCAGTCCTTGATGTGTGTATTCATACGACCCTCGAGAGCCTTCCCTTTATACTTTCTTGTTGATGAATGTGACCATGATCTAATCCTTAATCAATGGCTACAAGTTAATTAAACTTGATCTCAATCACTCCAGAAACTACCCATGTCAAATTAATTCACTTTTAATTATTTTAAGTACCTAGGATTTTAACTTGAGGCTCTGTTAAAAATAATTAATTATTTGAATAACTATCATAAGGTGGAATTTCTCCAACAGTTACGGGTCTTGGAGATCTCATGGTAGCTCCTCCCAAAATTTGAATACGAACATAATAAATCACCCAAAATTCAACGGAAGTTGATCGATATAGCGGAATGAGTATGGTCTCACCTTTTGAGACTTGGGAGGGCTAGCGAGCACCTCGAGGAGTAGATGGAATTTATGAGCAGCTGGAGCCCCATGGAGATCAACAAACGGGTACTGTTGGATTATGGACGCGAGAGAGCCATTGATGGAGATTTGAGTACCCACCCTCAAATGATGATTTTTAAAGTGTATGTACATTTTACTTAGAAAAGCCTGATACTTGGGATTTTGGAGCTGCTCTTGCATGGCCGTCAACCTGAAACCATGACTCACACATGTGGGATTTTCATTATATTCTTATTACACAGAGCTAGTGAGTCGACTTGCCTTGAGCATTTTTGTAATTTTACTTATGTTAAGGGCTTTTAGGCCAAATTAGACTTTGTCTCGTATAAATAGAGGAGAGGATCATTATTTCAAATCAACATCACTTAGACTATTTCAGCCCTCCTTAGGAGATTTCAGCCACTTTTATGTTTGGACAAGATGGTCTGTGGATGCTTTTATGCATTAGACTATTTTCTTAGTTTGGGTTATCTTGGATCAATATGGGAATGTTCATGCATTTTCATCTTGTAGAAATATACTTTAACCATGATAAATCTTTGATTCTATATAATGTATGGAATGCATTGATAATCTAAGGTTTTTCTATTGTGCGCTAATTTGACTAAATACTCCATTATATAGAATCAAGATATCATCATTGTATGCATTACTCTTCTTCAATGTGAATGGCATTTGCCTTGGTGAATCTTGATTATGGCTCTTCAAGTGACTTTATTATATGGAATAATATAAATAATGATTAATTAGTTAATTAGTAATTAGGTTGAAAGGCCATGTACGATGAGACATGACCTTTCGTGGTACTGCATAGGTATATTTGCAAGCACGATTTGTAACATTCAATCATCTCATTCATCACACATTTTAATATAATATTTGTATCCTCATGTGGATATTTTATATTCCAAGTCTTACGGGTATTCTAACTTGAGAAGAAACTTTGTTGCCTTCATTTGGTATCGGAAAGCGATCTCGATCTTCGGCCGCTCACGATGCCGCAGGCCACGCTCCGTCCGGAGTCCTTGACCATCAAATTTGTCAACATTGTTGCCGTTGAAGCTTTCATGACCTTTGGAAATTCTCAGATTTGCCCTGCGAGTTTCATTAGGGTCCTTGGCCATAAAAAAAAAAAGGAGAAAGAAAGTTTAAAAAAAGAAAGAAGAAATATATATATATATATATATAAGAAGAAATATATATATATATATAATAGAAGAGAAAGTTTAAAAAAAAGGAAATAAATTAAAGGAAAAAAAAAGATTTAAAAGAAAATAGTTTCCAAAAAAAAAAAAGGTTTACATTATTATTCAAGGTACCATGATAAAAAAAATATACGTAAGAGAAGAAAGATGAATAGGATTACTGATTCTTCTTTAAGTGGTTTACCATTTCATTAGTTTTAAAATACATGACCTTTAAAGGTAAAATAGAACAAAAGGAATAAAAAATCTCTTCACGTGAATGGTAAGTTTACTTTTATGGCTGGAGAAAATTAACCTAGTTAAATACACATAAGTGGACATATATTTTATAGGTAAATATAGGTGAATAGCCACATTTCACTAGGTTGTAACTTTTCAAAACAAAAAAAGAGGATTAAAAAAAAATGAATTGTTGAAAAAAAAAATTATAAATGAACATAAATAAATAAAACTAGAATTTACTTATTAAAAGAACTCATCACTAAAGGAAGACTATATTTAAGGTATATAAAGGAAGTAATTTAAAAAAACGAAGGAAAAATATTATTAAAGTTTCTTAAATATTAAAGAATCATTATTAAAGTACGGAAGGTATATAAAAAGGAAAAAGAGGTTATTAAAGGTTTAAGTATATGAAGGAAGTGGAAAGTGAGATAAATCATTATATTCTATAAAGTTTACATTTTAAAAAAGAAATATATACATATATAAAAGAATTTGGTACCTCTTTTAAAAGAAGATGTTAGTAGAGTTGAACACTAAAGATTGAAGAATAATTGTAAAGGATATTGGAAAGAATAATTAAGCTTTGAGGGTTTATAAAGGGAAATAATAATATTTTATTATAAATATTAGGAAGGGTCACCCTTAAAAACCGAAGTTTATCTTGACTCAAGCAAAATGGCACTTAATTTAGAATTGAAGAAAGGGAGATTTTTAGAAACCATACCCATCGATGCTAAAGTGTTATTTAAAATTAAAGGAACTCTCACGGAAAAGATGTAACTATTGCTATATCATAGCCTAAGGAGAAAATTATACAAACCCTGGTACCAACTAGTTGGTGATTCTGAATTCTCCAAATATAATAAAAAAACTAGACATTTTTGACAAGAAAAATACGACATCAAAAGTCTACAACTAAATATTGGGGATTACTTATCTCTCAGTTAAATGTGAAAACCTTATTTTTGGATAATAGTGATATTGTGTTGGATTCACCATGGATGGAAACCCTAGGTTTAGTTATCTAAATACGAAAAAGAAATTTTTGACATTCTCCTACAAAAGAAGAAAATAATGCTACGGGACATTAACTTGAAGCCAAATTCGGTGACGCTTGAAGACATACAAGAAATTTCAAAAGTAATTCTTCAAAGAAAGTAAAAAATGATCAAAATATGCAAAGGAAATTGAAAAAATCACAACTAACAAGAATACAAAGTTGCTAGCCTCAGGATACAACGATAAATTACTAACGCAAATTAAGAAGGTAGAAGAAAGACAAGAAGTCATTAGAAAACAAGGTGCAACAACTTGCTGAAAAACTGAATAAATTAGAAACCTTCAAATCTGAAAGTTGAAGTTGAAGAAAAAAACGAACATGATCCGATGAAATGTCCTAACCCAAGAAAATAAGCAAGTTGAAGAAGATAAACTTGATTTGTTGGGATTAGAATGAAAGGAACATTCTAAGTGAGGATATATGCTCAACTCAGCATATCCTCAGAAGAAAATCAACGAAGTCAAACTCTAAAGTTCCCTATCGACATCCAAATCACGGGAGCGGAACAACTCAACTAAAACTCGTATTCAAAACATAATCAACAAGGGCGATATTCCGAACAATACTATCATTGGGTGAAATCCTCATGTGATAATGGTCGTCACAAGTTTCCAGTCATCGTAATATTCCACAAAAGATTGATCTGGTAGTCTGATCCATTCTCGGTCGACAATTTTGTTTGTCACTTAGAGGATCATATCAACTTGTATTGACGGATAGCGCAAGGGACGAAGATGTTCGTAACGAAAAATAGAGGCCTTTCATAAACAAGCTTTGAGGACAAAGCTTTTGAGGAGGAAGGCAATCTTAATGAATCTGGGCATCATCATAAATAATGATTAATTAGTTAATTTGTAATTAGGTTGAAAGGCCATGTCGATGAGACATGAACTTTCGTGGTACTAGTAGGTATGTGACTTCTGTTGTAACAATTCAATCATCTCATTCATCACACATTTTAATATAATATTTGTATCCTCATGGATATTTTTATATTCCAGTCTTCTAGAGTATTCTAACTTGAGAAGGAACTTTGTTCGCTTCACTTTGATCCCATTGGTGAAAGTCCCTAAAGAGCGGGGAGGTAGGTAGGCATTGGTGACAATGGGCTACTACCTCATTGTTGTTACTTGGTCTAGTGATTGCCTTGCAATATGCCCCTATACAAGGCCTACAACAGTACCATGGCAATGAGCCTCTTAGTCCGTCTCCACTACAAGTTCGGTGTGAGAATGTGGCTTCTAGTGTGTCCAGCGGTGACTACTATGAATCTCACTGCAAGTAATACATTGACCATGGATGCTAGTAGAGCGGCTGGTCGACAACATTTTGGATTCGGGGCCTTTACCTTTGCACCTTTCTTCATGTTCTTGCACATATTTACTTTGAGTTTTGTTGTGCCTCTTGTATCTTATAAAAATTACTGTTTTGTTTCTTTTTTTTCTTTCTTTCTCTTGGAGATGCTTTCAGCTTACCCAACACCTCTTTTATTTTTGCATTTTTTTTCGGGAATATGCTTTGAGAATCCCATGTATATGTATCATTGGTGTTGCAAACATAGCGAAAAAATTGTGATAACATCTCCACATCATTATTTTTCCATGGTACCAATTTTATCAGCAAGTCCGAGAAAATCATAAAAATTGCAATAAAATTGGGATTAAATCACGATAAATTATAAAAACTGCAATTTAATCAAAAAAATGCTTAAGCCACTTTTATGTTTTTGTTTAGTTTTGCTGATATGTTAATTTTACTGATATTTTCCCATTTTTTACGATTTTTATTTTCCCGAACCTTTCTGATTTATCTATGATACTGATTTTCAGCAACATTTCATTATTTTTTTGTCCACATTGTGATTGTGCCTAATTTGGCCACTAGTGGACAACAATACCTATATTTAGTTTTTAATAACATCAGATGATATATTAGTTATGATTATTGGTGGTTTAGTGTCTATGGAAAATCCTTATAAACAAATCTCAAAATATGTTGCAACCCAAGTCTTTATAACTTATGAATTCCTTTCTGAATTTCATCGAGTGGCTTATAATGTGCACGGGGTGCGAAATCATGTGAAGTAGAATAGTTTGACTAGAATGCTCTATTTTGTTCTACCTTATGAAATATTTTTACCCTTTTTTTTTCAGATTGAAGATAACAGTTACCCTGAAATGATGGTGAGAGATATTACATCTGTTGGGAAAAAACAACTTTAAATTACATGTTGATGGGGTTACCATGAATGTATCCTTGGCAGTCTATTCTAAGGTACCAGTTCAGTCCTGAAATATTTCTTGCTTAGTCCAACAAAAATTCTGGCTCTTACAATTCAGCGAGCATATGGCTATTGATCATTGAGTAATTGAATGAGTTTCTTGATATCTTATTTATAGCTTTTGGTTTTGAATTTATCCTACCAAAATATTTATATCTCATTTGGTTTGTTTGTGCTAATATGCTAAATATATTTTCTCAGTTTACTTCTCAAGCAAAATCTTTGGATTTACCCAAGTATGTTTTTGTTAGAATACAATGCACTTTGTTAATAGTCTATTCTATCCAATCATAGAGACGTTAGCAATTTTGTAACAAAAACATATCATTAACGTGGTAGCTCCATATGTCAATCAGTAG